>JAJMYO010000063.1:0-157066 GCA_023087385.1 Diplodia sapinea | reverse complement strand
TCCTCCCCTAATTATTATTACCCCTCTCTTATCTCTTAAGGTAAACCCTTTAGTTTACTCGACCTACTAAGCGACTCCGAAGCTTAGTAGAAGGAGCCTACTATTATAAAAGGCTACGTAGAACCTTTCTCCTCTCTAAGTACCTATATCGCTACTAATTATATCTTAAGCTCTTACTCTCTTCTAGAGTACCTCTTACGGCTATCTAAGGGTTATAAATAACTCGCTATTTAGCCCCCCGCGTTAAGCTCTAAGATAGTAACGTATAGGGCGTCGTTACGCGGGGTAAAAGCTAGGCGGCTAAAGGGTAAAGAGTAGAGTAACGAGTATAAAGGGGTATATAAATAAATATAATAATAGGAATAATATAGGTGTATAAAAGTAGTAATTAGTACTTATCTTAGTATTATAACTAGTAATACTTAATTTAGTAAAGGTGTAGAGCTCGATAGGTTATTTAATTTAATTATAATACGTAAAAATAAAGAGTATATATACTTCTCTCCTCTTTAAAATAAGAGTACTACCTACTATATATACTTATACCTACGCCTTAGTATAGCCGTTCTATCCTACTATAACGTAAGTAAGGTAATTATCTCGACTAACCCGTAGGTTAAAAGTCGGAATTACGGAAGTAGCCTAAAGCGCCGAAGTTACGTGCGCCCCTATATTAGATCTATATAGATCTAACCTAAATAGATCTAACCCTTATAGATCTATAACTATTAGATCTATAGGGAATAGATCTAGATTATAACTAGCTTTCCTATAGTATATAGATATACTCCCTTAGCTAGTATCTTAACCCTTCGTAGTTAACTTAAAGTTCTAATTTAGCCTTATTAATTTAGAGGTAACTAGCTTATCGTATATCGTATAATTACGTAATACTTCCTTCCCTAATTATTATTATCCCTCTCTTATCTCTTAAGGTAAACCCTTTAGTTTACTCGACCTACTAAGCGACTCCGAAGCTTAGTAGAAGGAGTCTACCGTTATATAAAGTTACCCTAACTTACCCTAACTAGTAGATTTCTCGCGAAATAGTTAGTATAAGCTAATAAGTTTTATATAAAAAGTAATCGTACTAATACGCTCTATAACTTATATAAGTTTTAGCGAATTCCGAGCGTTTTTTCTTACCTAATCGTACTTACCTAACTATACCCGTCGTACTAATATTACCCGGCGAATTTACTAGGACGTTTTACCTAACTCTTATAACGATTAGGTCGGGTCTTTTAGTTAGGCTAGTTAGTCTCTACGGTACTTTCTCCTATACGGGCTTCCTACCCTTAGGGTTATAAGGCCCTTATACCCTAGGGTTCGTAATACTAGCTTATTATATATTATATAATTACGTAATACTTCCTTCCTTAATTATCGTTATCCCTCTCTTATCTCTCTAAGGTAAACCCTTTAGTTTACTTAACCTACTAAGCGACTCGGAAGCTTAGTAGAAGGAGCCTACCGTTATACTATACCGCCTCCATCTCGCCTATCAGCTCGAGTCCGTCTTTCCCTCCTTCCTCATGGACACCCGCGGCACCCATCTCCGCCAACAGATGCGGGATGAGACATACAAGTACATCGACGAGGAAGCCCCCGTCCAGTACCGTGAGACGCTCCGCCCGGACTACGAGCCCGGCTGCAAACGCCGCGTCAACACTAACACCTACCTCGCCTGCCTGCACTCGCCCAACATGCACCTCGCACGCGACCGCACCAGCTCCATCGGCCCGCGCCACGTCGAGACCGAGGCTGGCCACACCTACCCGGCCGACGTCACCGTCTTCGTAACCGGCTTCCTCAGCTAGAAGTGGCTCTACCCCATCGAGGTGCGCGGCGCCGGCGGCCGGTCGACCCAAGACGTCTAGGCCGAGGCGGGCGGTGCCGAGGCATACATGGGCACCGTCGTGGCCGGGTTTCCCAACTTCTTCGTCACGTATGGTCCGAACGCGGCAACTGGCCAGCACTCGGTCATATTCCACTCCGAATGCTAGATAAACTACGCATGTCGCCTGCTACGGCCCATGCTGAAGTGGGGGGGGCTGAGTCGCTCTCGGTCAGGGAGGAGGCTCGGGGGAAGGACTTGAGCTGGGTCCATGGCAGATTGAAGGAATTGGTGTTTAATGCCGGGTGTCGGAGTTGGTGGATGGATCCGGTGACGGGGAAGAGCACGTTTATTTATCCGGATCCGATGTGGAAGTATTGGCTACGTACAGTTTTCCCCGGTGGAGCGATGTCGAGATACGGCGGCACCGCAGAAGCGGTTCGGCGTTTGCAAAGGCTGGGTTGATTGGGCTGACTATAGTAGTAGGAGTGATAGCTGTAGCTATTACGCCTCTCGAGAAGATTAACTAGCCTAGTCGCTATGTCGAATATTAGGTAAAACAACCAAACAGGACTATGATACTCCCGAATCTCATTTACTCTAGATATGTAGCTTCTCTCTATGCTCGAATTAAGTTCCCCTCCGTTCGGGAACCCATGTTTTCCGTTAACATTTGAATTCTTTTTCTAGTGGAGTTAGCTGTGGGTAAGCTGTATAAGAGGTTATAGGTGTTACCTTTCTTCGTTCTCCAGAAACCCGATGAGCTCTCTTTCTTGGTCCCCGTTTGCTTCCTCCCGCATCACGTCGAGTAAATTGATCCCCATGCTGACCAACACTGGTGGTACCCGAAGGTCCTTGTCTTGCATTGCCGTGGAGAGAATGCAACTCACTGCTGCAGAGCTTTCCTTCAGCTTTAACTCCAAATCTTTGTCGGACTCCTCTTCGTCGGGGTGACATCTCTGGGCTTTCTGGTTCGTCGTGCATTCTAGAGTCTTACGGCTTTCCAGCGAGACATTCTCGAGGCCCGTTACGCATGTCCTTAATAAGGGTGCTAAAAGTGAGAGATAGCCTGCCTTTTTGGCCACGGAAATGATGCTCGCAAGTTTCCTGAAAAATATCCCTATGTCTAGTCCGGACTGTGAGCCTTCCATAGCGCTTTCGGGTCGGTCTTGTTGCGCTACGAAGTAGGGGCCGTTGAAAGTCCATGTGAGTGTCGGGATAATAGTCTCCAAGACCTGCTTAGCCACGGCTCTATGGCGATGGCAAATTGCTGCATGTAGGACCTCCGTGATCGCGGTGGCAACAGCAGTAGCCTCCTCCGGATTGTTCTCTTCAAGGCAGGCTTGGTACTGTTTTGCTCTGCGCTGGACTTCCCGATCGATGACCGGTCCCATCCCTTTCCTGGCAGCCTCTGCCATTTGACCCACCCACTCTACGGCCAGCATGTTGGCCAGAGTCTCGCTATGGCTCAGGAATGCACTGGCCATGATTTCCACGCCCGCGTCCGCGAATTGGGATACACCATTCTTGTCAACCCTGTTAACAGCAACCTCGAACTTTTTTGCAAACACAAAAACCAATTTGCGAACGTCGGCCCGATGATCCCTACCCAGATGCTCCACATCTCGCAATGCAGCGACCCAGAGGTTTGCGAGACAACTCGCTAGTGGCCTATACTCTTGGCCTCGCTTGAGCGCGGTGACTAGAAGCTCTACGCCAACTTCAGCCAACTTCCGTGCCTGCTCGGATCGTTTCAGTTCATCCACTCGAGGGTCGATGAAGATCTGCTTGAGTTCATTTGCGCGTTTCTCGACAAGAATCTCCACCATCTTTTTCTCACCGCGCGACATGACTCCAAAAAGTGCCCGGACCCAAGCATTGGCGAGCACAGCCACTGCTTCTTCGTTACCGTTCTCAAAAGCGCATTGGAGTATGAAGACGGCGGCTCGGGTCAGACAGTCCAAAGTCATAGGACATTGGTCGTCAGGACTAGCCTGGGGGAACGAGTGCGCTCTCCGTGGATCGTTTGGTTGAAAGTCAGTAAATTCGGTCTCCTCTTGACCAGCGGACATGTTCAAACCAAAGCAGTCGAAGAACAATACAACTTTGTGCTCCAGCTTTTGGCAGGCTTTACGGAGCAGGTCTGCTGCGCCTTTGGATTCATCGCCGGATGGGTTTCCTGTCTTTCCAGCCTTCCGTTGAGTCGCCAAGGATACCACTGCCTCGAAGGCACCTTCGCCAACGGCTGCCAGACCTGCGACAACGTTGTTTTGGCCTTGTTTGATAGCTCTCACAAACACTGACACAGCAGCTGAGACCATGAAGTCCATGCGCTTTCCATCATTCATGGCCACCGCCGCTCTAAACAGTCGCACCCAATACTGATGATGTTGTTTTTGCAGTCCTTCGACCGATGTGCCGGGGGCAAATGGACGCTCTTCCATGTTCTGTTCCTCGTCCTCGGCTCTTGGATCTCTACGTTTAAGCATGGTCATGATCTCGTCGTATCCACCGTCTCTTGCGGCTTGGTATGGAGTCCCCATTGGGCCCGAGACTGTGACATCCGCACCATTTGCCAGGAAAATCCTGACCAATTCTTTTTGACCAAAGGTGGCAGCGGCATGGAGAGCGGTTCCATGGACGCCACTTCTCATATTAACATCGACTTCTTCGACCAGCCGCTGAACAATCTTCACAAAAGGGGCAGAGTCCAGAGCCTCGTAACATCCCGCTGTAGCGGTTGCCAGTGTGCTGCCATAAATCGTGCTCGTCTTTTGCGCGTCAAATCCTCGATCAAGGAGTAGATCCACAATGTCAGACTGGCCACTGTAGGCTGCCGCATGGAGAGCTGTACCGCCCAGGGGGCCTCCGTACACATCCAAGCAAGGTTTCTTGAAAGGGTTCCGTTTGGATTTCCGCTCGATACGATCAAGCATAGCCTTCGTACACTGTTTGCATCCGACCGAGGCAGCTGCGTGCAGTGGTGTACCAAACTTGCTCTTGCTGTTAGGGTCTGCCCCTTTGTCCAAAAGCACCGGTATGATGTCCTCATGATGTCTATGCGAAGCGGCTGACAAGGCTGTCCCATAGGTTCTGCTTTGGACATCGACTTTAGCCTTCTTCTCAAGGAGAAGCTCGACAACATCCAATTTCCCATGCCAAGCAGCGTAGTGAAGAGGGGTGCTGCCTTCGCTGTCCCTCAGGTTCACTTTTCCGCCGTCATGTAACAGCATGCTCACCATCTGCTTGGAGTTTTTGGTCTCACTCTTAATGGCCCAGTGTATCGCTGCCAGACCATCGTCATCAACCACGTGCGGGTCCAACCAGCCTCTTTCGCAGAACGTTTCGAAATACTCGACCAGGCCGAAATAGCAGAGAACGTGGGGACGATGTACAACCGATGCTATAGTTTTATGCTGAGAAAGCATGTAAACTTGGAAGGACAACCTTAAGTTCTCGGTCCTCTCACAGAGTTTAAGAAGCCTGGGTCGACTAGCTCCCATGCTGTTTCGAACGGTTGGTAGCCAGTGAAACGAAGCGAACTCCAGAAACGGATTCTGATCGAGGAAAGTTTCGAGGTCTCTTGGGTTGTACCAGGAAACATCTTCGAAAGGCCCTCTCGAAAATTGGTCTGAACATAGATGTGACAGGCAAAGTTCAGCGACTCGAACGTGAGTCCTCTTTGCCTCAAAACCTCGGAAGAAATCCACGACTGATGCGTGACAAAAGCGGAACGCTCCAAGTTGTTCGTCAAGTTCCACGAGATGCTTGCAACCCTGGACAATCAAAAAGACATTTCTGTCCAGATCTGTACGATATCTTTCGTCGGGTTTTCCGCTGGCGATTTCCAGGGAAACAGCAGCCAACAACGCCCGTCGAGGGATCGGACGTGTTGCATGTGCCAGCAGTGCTATAGTGCGTCTGGCAATTTCTCTGTCACTTTTGCTCGTCTCAAATGGGCTATTGGCATAGTTAGAACTTGCTCGTCTCATTTAATCCTGGCAAGTTTACCGGTTTCCAGCTTCCTCAAACTCTTCAGCAATATCTCTGTACATTTTTTCCATGTCGTGTGGCAGAGCGAGTCGTTCAACTTCAAGAGCTCTGAGAACATCCGTCTTCATTCGATTCAAACAGATGTTTCTGACCTGAAGATTTGCCCAAAGAAACCTAGATGCCAATGCGCTTCAGTGGATGTGGAATTAGAGCGGAGAGTATTGAGCTTACATTCCGTCCGCATGATCTGCCAAACGATTCAAGACCTTCTTCTTTACTTCTTCCCTCTCTTTTTTCTCCTGAGAGTTTCCTGTGCTCATCAGGGGGAGAAGTCTTTGATCAAGCACATTCTCCAAGTATCCGCGAATGTCTTCCGCGTTATCCTTGGCCTCGACTCGAATCTCATGTGTGTCAGATGCATGCAAAATCTTGAGATCATTGCAATCACGGGAGGTGATGAATAGCGCCACACGAGACTTGGTGGTACCGGCCTGGTTCTTCTGAAAGAGACTGCTCAGTCTCATGAGTAGTGCGATTCGATCGCTGTCACTGAGCTTGTCCAAAGCATCAATGATAATGCGCACAGGCCGTTTCGTCTTTGCCAAGTATTTGAACACAGCCGACTGAACTTCTTGGATGGTTCGCCCTTCATCGAGCCGTCTCAGCTCGTTCTCCGCCCCCTCCAAGTCTTCTGAGAGAACTTGCTCGCGGAACGTCAACAGCAGGTGTTTCAAATCCTTCTGCCGCTCGTTCGAAATATCAACATAGAAGTAAAGCAGATGGAACTCCAGCCGGTCGCGACGCTCCTGCAGATGATCTATCACCTTCGAACTATACGAGACTGATCATCAGTACTGCTCTGCTAAGTAACCGGATGTTGGTATAGAGCAAAACGAGAAGGTGGACGTACATCAAAGTTGATTTTCCACATCCATCTATATCACGATTAGCATGTGCACAGGGAACCAACGATATGCGAACCATACAGCGGCCATGCATCCACAGAGTCGAGCAATGACTTGCTCCCTCGTCCCAGTCTTTGAATTCCTTTCTCTCGAGCAACCAGCTGCACGTATTAGTAACCTCTCTTTTCTGTTTCATCCGCCCATGGGACTCTTCGGCGAGTTGTTGAAATGAGGGTGGTCGGTTATCACCGTAGTTGTCTGCCGCTCATGGATTATTATGCTGACAGAAGATGACGTTACGAACAGGTATTCCGGCTTACAGGTAGGACCGATGTGTGTGCCTGTCGTTTGGCCACTGTTCCAACACTGAACAATGTTCATATTGACAATGTTGATTCGATGACTCTTTGAGCAAGAATAGACATGGACGCGCGATGCTTGGGGAACATAATCGGCCTGGCAGCGAAGGAGTTACTTTGGCTCTTTAAGGGTCACCCAACACTGGGCCACGCAAGCAGTTGCCGTTATCTCCAGTGAAAACGTTTGTCGGAATGGCGGAGATAAACGGGGCTCCATTGACTATCTACGCGAGCCTGCGGGGCGCAGCTGACGCAGTATGATCTTGCAAAGGAATCCACAAATCTCGAGCGGCATATACGCGTTCGCCTGCTGCCTGATAGCTGTGCAGAGTTGTTTTGCATGCGTGGAGTGCACCATCACGTAATCCAAATATCAAGCTGGGGTGTATGTTACCGCAAAAGATGATTTTGAATTTTTAAAGTCGATCAGCCTCCTAAACTGCAGCCAGCCCCGACATCCCCAGCTTTCCAGAGCCGTCAAGCCCGCCCCACAACTGGTGAACTGTGATTGGGAACCTTCTCCGCCCAGCCCTGTGCATAGTGATATGTACTCAGACTCCCTGGTCCGCTGTTCCATCCCGACACGTGGACATTGCCGTGTAAGACGCCCGTCGTCTGGCCGATGTTTTGTTTCTGACTGATGCTGATTCTACCAGCATCATTGCCCAGTGCGAGCCCCTCATCCACAGTCTGCTTCATCCATGGATCGCAGTTGTCGTTGATCTCCTCGAGTTCCTCCAGATTGGGCTTGGTAATGCCCTGGCACTCCTCCCTGCTGAGTTGCTGGAACTTTTCTGCTTGATCAGGGAAGAGCTGCTCGAGAGAATCGAGGAGGGAGGCCATGTCTCCGATGAATTTCTCGAAGTGGTCTTTCTTGTAGAAGACCCATCGAATGCTGTGGACAGCTTGCGCGCCCTGGGACCTGCGCTTTCTGAGGCATTCGTGGAATTTGGTTCGGATCACCTTTAGGTGATTGGGTACTTTCGAATTGAGGTCAACGACTTGGTCCCCACCTGCAGCACCACTGGCCCTCATTCGGTCGGCCTTGTATTTCGTCTTGTCGAGTAGATCTCTGATCGAGGTAAGGTAGTGCTCTGCAGAATCTTCTGTCGAGCGACCAAGTTGGTCCTTGCGGCCCGTAACTTGACTGTTGATTCCTGAGACTTCACCCCATCGGGATAAGCGAAGCTGAAGTATATCGAGTTTGAGCTGACACGTTGCAAACTCTTGGTCGAAGTCCCGTGCGAGCTGGATGACGCCGAAGCAGTCAATTGCGACTCTGAAAAGCTCGACAGCGCTGCTGGTAAACTCCATTATGAAAAAGACGAAAGGAGCTGTGACTGGTACTGAATGGGATAAGATTGTTTCACAGAGGAGGTGGGCGTGGGGTAAATGCGATAAATTTCTTGTGTTGTCTCTCTATTTCTAGTCCCACTTTCCACGGATAATAACCCCTCGTACGTGCAGCAGTAGGGGTTTGGAAGATCTTTAGACCGGCGAATGGGCCTCCGTTGGCCCTCCACTGGCCAGCACTGCCTCCCTGAGCAACGGTAGTATCGTGCGTGAATTCTGCCTCGAGCGTGGCGAGACATGATTCGTGATGGCGATAGTGGATGCCTCGCAGCCTAGGCTAGGCATCCGTCGTATTATGTAGCCTGCGGGCGGGCCCGAGGGCGGTGTGATTTAGTGACTTCAGCAGCTCCACACCACCCCATAAAAACAATCATCTATCCGCAATTCGTGCCATATCCCTCTTTCCCTCTAACAAATTATCCCATCGAGACTGCATCTACCTATTCGCCCTCGCACCTTGGTGGATTCTTTCGAAACCGTTCATTCGCTCCGTGGTAAGTTCTACGGCGAGGGCCACACCTTGCGGCCCAGGATAGGTTGTCTTAAGTGGGTCTTGAAAGTGTGACGTGGCCATTCACGTCAACGCCATGCTGATCGAGACGCATCGGAATCTAGAATAGGTTCTAGCACTATAGAGCCGACAATGTGCCGCACGGAGGCTTTCTACCACGCGCCTATGGTTCACGGCGGGGAGCGCGGAGCTCCGGACATGAATCAACTCATCGTCGGCTGCGCTTAGGCAGGTGCCGGAAAGGTAGGAGTGTATCTGGGGTTACCTGACGAACAACGCGAGCTGTCTTAGTGGTACCATCTGGGGTGCTGGCTGCACTTTCGGGCGAGTCATTGCAGGCTCGTTTGCTGATCGACGGAGGTATCGCCGCACTGCGTCCCCGAGTGGGATTCGTCAACCCCAGGTGGGCTTAAGCATCATCGCTCGGACCATCAGTTCATTCTGTCTTCCAGTACTTCGGCTCTCTCCACTTCCCGAATCCATTGACTCCTTACGCCATCTCTACGCGCGTGTTGGGCTCCAGCCAGGCGTTGGCGAGATCTCTATCACGGTTCTTTCTACTGCCATACTGGACAATTTGCGCTCTCTCGTGCCCTCGGCGGAAGTCGTTACTCATCGGGTGCACGCGGATGTTGGGCCAGCTCTACAGACGGCAGGCTTCGAAGGCCCCGTCATAGCACCTAGCCTCGTTATCCCGCTGGCCTCTTCCCCGCCGCCCGTCGCCTTGCCTCGAGATACCTACCTGCTCCTGGCCTCGAAGCCCAACGGAGAAAGCTCACCCCTCGCATCTGCTCTGACGACAGCCCGCGCCGGCCTCGAGACAACCTCTCACGAAGGGAATTTTCCTGCCGCACCAGAGCTGACAGGCAAGCACATCATCTCCCTGCTTGAATTCACCACTCCCATCATATATTCTTGGACCCTGGCCGGTGTTCCCATCTCCGCCGCCTCCCACATCTTATAGCTGACGCGCGGCGACGTCCTTTAGGCTTGGGGCTCTAGCCGGGTACTCATAGAAATACTGCTTTAGGTACTACATGGCTTGATTTCAGTGCTCAGGTAGTTGATGCTTTATCCGCTGCAGCGCTTAATCCCTCTTTGTAGACACCACCCCATTCTCTGCGGTGATCGATCGCCCCGAGACATCATGATTTGCATCCCATTCTGCCACCTGATCTTTCCGCACCTTTATTATCTTATGCATTACCGCTCCATCCTCCAAGACAACAACCTTCTGCCTCATTTCATACCCGCCAAAGTGCGGGAGCAGGTAGATCCAGACCCAGTAGTACACAAAGCAGAGGAGAATGCTGCTACTTTATTAGCCCGTTGCTCATCATCCAGAGGAAAAGGGAGAGACTCACATGCCGATACCGACGACGCAATACGTTGCATACCAGAAGCTGACGTCGCCACCGGTCGCGCCACCTTCGGGAGGGTACCAGGGCATGACAAGAAGAAAGAGGTTGACGAGCAGATACAGCACAACCGCAGCGTCCCAGGCGCGGAATTCGGACCGTCCGACCCCAATACGAGAGCGATGGCGCCGAATGATATACACGCCTGCCGCCATGAGAAAAAGGAAGACGGCATCGGGATAGGTTTTGAGGTCGACGACTGCATATCGCACATGCGTGAGTTTGTACGTCGAACAATGAGAGCGTGTGTTGATGTACGTACCGAAGTTGAAGGCGTCACCAGCGGGTGGCGCCACGATCATAAGCACCGTCATTCCCCACTTCAGCAGATAGGGGCCGATGGGTGTGCCGAAAGGCCGTGTCGTGGTCCAGAATTCCGGCCATGGCAGAACCCCTTGCCTGCGTATGGTTAGCACTAGCTCACCACAGGTTCGTGGTGGAAGCTGCTTGCCTTCCGATCTCACGGATCATCCGAGACTGCCCAATCAAATTTGATACCAAGTTGCCGAACGCGCTGATGATGACGAGTATATTGAGTCCTTTGGCAGCCTTCTCTCCAAAGACTTTCGTGAAGAAGAGAGAGGCTGCGGTTTGCTCTGCAGCTTTCATTTCCTCGCTGGGTACTGCGTAGGCTTAGTCAAACGAGGAAAGAAAAAAGGCCAAACAATCTATACTCACCAGCAGCGAAATAAGCGACGTTGCAAAGGGTATACATAACTGCAACAACAAGCAGCGCCACCGGAGCGCTTTTCTTTATAGTGCGGATGGGATCCTAAAAGCGTTCAGTACAGTGACCTTTCTCTCTCTCCATTCAAACCTACCTTGACTTCGTTCATCATGTTGAACGCATTTGCGTATCCTTCATAAGCGAATGTGATTTTCACCAGTGCATTTGCCATGGCATTTCCATTGCTTGAGGTTCCGGCGAAAGAATCTCGAAAGTTTGCATTCGGATCAGCAACAGACGTGTTACCTCCAAGCACGACGAATCCGGTGATGCTTATGCTGTTGCCACTTAGATGGTGGTTCATACCATGGCCAGATTACTTACAAAATAAGTGTCGAGACCTTGATGAAGCCGAAGATGTCCGACAGCCAGAGAGAAAGCCGATTGCTCGCAATGAGCACTATGAGGGTCAGCACCTTTCCGTGACAATGCATGGGAGGGACACGAACAGACTATGGCGAGAGTGTAACTTGCAATAGCTACTGCCTTTTGCTCCCAGTCGGAGGGACTGTAATCTGACATCTTGAATGCGTATTGTGCCAACACTGGCGCTTGTCAGCCTCGTCCCGTGTTTGACTTGAACAAGCTTACCAATTGCGTTGCTGCTGCTGAATGATAGCAACACGGACTGAACCGCGAACGCGGTTGGGAAGAAATATCGCGGCCGCGGATAAGCTTGCTCGAGGTAGACGACTTCGGCCCCAGACCGCGAAGGAAAGTAGGATGCGAGTTCGAGGTATACACAGAGCGCGCAGCAAGAGATGACAAAGCCGATGAACCAAAACATAAGGGCCATGCCCACGGATCCAGCGTTTGTTAGGATTGATGCGGCTACGAAGAAGCGTCAGATCTGCGGCCAAGATGCTTGCAAGAGGGTGAAGAAATGCGGTGGGGTTACGTGTTGAAAAAACACCAGTGCCAATCATCTGGCCGATGTTCAAGAAGATTATGGTGAACCACTTGACTTTGTAGCCAAGCGGAGACTCTTGCTCGACGGGAGCACCCGTGGCTTCTTGGAAGGTTGGCACCGACCCATTGCCACCTTGTTCCCCGACGAAAGCGAGACTGCCGGCTTGGAGGACGTTGGAATCGCTGGCTGGCGAGGCGACACGGACTGGGTCGAGTTTCTGGGAATCTCGAGCGGCGGCCATTTTGACGAGAAGCTGGCCTCTGGAAACAACTCCCGAGCGCAGGCAGTGCCACCTGTCCAAATGTTCTCGACACACGGTTTTATTTCACGCCAAAAGCGTCCAGGCGGCTAAAGGCAATCGTGTAATCTTGGTTTCGGATGACGCAATTACCCCATGCGGGGGTCGCATGCACTACATAAAACGTAAGCAACGCACTCTTCGCTTACATTCGTGGGTGATTAGGCAGCGACTGACAGCACGACATTGTATCCTTGACGGTAGCAACGGTCAGCGTAGCTTAGCTGCCAAAACTCTTGAAGGAACGAGAAAGACTCTCGCTAATGCACTTGGGTGACATCGGATGACCTTGGCAAACCCAACTTATCCGAGGTGACATTCCGCTACTCAAGCCGGTTCACAACGTGATCGAGGCAAATGACGGTTAGATTCGGCTGATGCTACAAACGCAAGTTAACCCTGTAACGACTACCAGCCTCTAAAACACGCTCGAACAGGGCTTTCTTAAGCAAATATTACGGTTTTCTTATTGAAGGTGGACGTTCAAATAAGCATAAAGTTAGAATTCCCGATTGCAGGTATAGAAATCCAACTCTGGTAGCATTTTCCATCGACTTGACTGTCGCGGTGGACGTCGTTGTTGGGGTTGGAAACGTGCCAACAACGAGGGTGGGAACTGCCGAAGCGTGCATGGTTGCGCATGACTAGAGTCAAATGTTGTGAGAACCACTGGTGGCAAAGCGGTTAAAATGCTCACGTTGCTGTATAGATGTCGACTGACTTGAGCTGAGCGCTTGAATCGATTTTTGGACTTAAGTGGCGGGTTAATCCGTGGTTTTGAGGCAATGACCATATGGCTTTATTTGTACTTAATGAAAACAATCCAGTCTACGTACGTCGCATAGGCCGTAGCCCCTAACGTGGATCTCAACAAGTTGTGGGAGCATTAAGCGTTGGGTGACTGTGGCCAATTGCAAGTGGAGAGGCAGATCGAGAAGCTGAGGCTGCTGCAGGCTGCGAATACAGCAGTCCAGTTGAGGCGGTTGGCTTCGTGAACGCTGCGGCCACTTTCTCATAGGTGTTGGTAGTCTCGTGTGTCTGTCTCTCTATTTCTTGCTCCGTAATATGGGTTTTCATCCTATGGGAGTTACACAACCGTTTTTCAGAAAAGATTTTTCTACAAAGATAGACATGGCCAATCACGTCTTACTATTAAAAGACTCACATAATCCGTCTTGCGGGCAACATCTTCTATACGCTTGAATAACATGGCTGCCGGTTTTCTGAAACATTTCCGGACTCTGTTCGCCATTGACTGCTAGTTTGGCTCAGCCCCCTGCCACGAAAGCCAAACTACTGAGTGAAAGATGCTTGTGTAAAACAAACAAGGTTGTCTCTCTGCATAATAAGCATTTATGTCACGTTTGTGTTACTGAGTACTACATTGTTCAATTCCAAAACATTGTCTTAGAACATACCACCAAGAGTAGGGTACTAAATAACGCTAAGCTTCCCTCACTTTCGACATCATCATGGCTCCCTTTCCCTGCTGGCTCTCTGCGGGCCAAGCCTGTGACGTGCTCGGCATCGACCCGTTCAGTTCAGCTCCCGACTACGTCACCATGCGCCGCTATATCCGCAATCTGCAGATGCTGTTACATCCAGACCGCATACTCTCTAGCAGCAGTGCTGATCGGGCGCAGCAGGAATTAGGTATCGATTTCAAAGCGCTGCGCGCAATCGAAGGCTACCTCTTCCCCACGTCCACGAACTGCGCGGAATCGAAGTACAACATATGCGTCGAGTCCCTGTGCAACGAGGCCAAGCGGTCGCGCTGCTGGGTATCCCAGTGGAACCCACACAAGCTGGAGGGCGGCGACATGTTCGAGCCGCTGCCCGCGTGGACGCGGTGGAGTGGAAGCTCGCACGGAAGCACCACTTCCTCCAGCAGTGGTACGCAAGACACACACGGCGGCACAGCTATCCGAAGCGCGCGGTCTAAACGATGCCAAAGGCGCGATATCTCCAGGGTGGATGTTTCCAGGTTTCGCCCCAGCTCCGTTCCCGGTGCGCCTCTTTTCGACGGCTCCGACCTGAGCAATCCCCTGGCGCCGGAGGAGGGAACGCAGTGCCTTCTTCGCTTCATCAGGAGCTCTGACATCGTTCGTGGTCCCAACCTTGGTGTTGCGGTGGCTACCGTGCAGATGCGCTGGGGCGACGAGGACGGACGAGCGACAACCGCCTGCACCGCTGAGGCAATCATCGAGATGCCACCGCGATCCCAGGGGCGCAGAGTCTTTGCAGAAGATCTCCCCGTGACGCTGCTTCTTAAAACGAAAAATGGGATCCCAGTCAAATCTAAGACGTACCTGAGAGTGGTCTCGCCAGTACTGTGGCACGACCTGAGCACTTCACCAGTGTGGTGTGCAGGGCCGGATGGCTCGGGCGGAAGATACGGAATTGACAGGATGCGCTTGGTGGTTGCACACTGGAACGGCGTCTTTGCAAGTCCATCGGCGAATGGGCGATACGTGGCTGAGTTCCTGATCAGAGTAGCCAAAGCGCTGTCTGAGTAGCAGTGACCAGACATTCCCGTTCAATGGCAACGCGTGCCGCGTGCTTTCGAGATGACCATAGTTGTTCCCTTTGCAATATTGAGTATCCACTCATTCTGGTTCCTTTCTAGTGACGAGCAAATTGTTCGCTCTGCCTACGTCCAGTATTTCCCCAAGTTGTCGTGCTTGTCATTTGTATTGACGTAGCTGCTCTACCTGTCGTTTCCCAGCTACGCAAAAGCCTACCTGGACTGGCATGCTTGAGTCAATGTAACGCGGGCGCTGACGGTACAAGGGTCGACGGATGGCAACCAGGGATGTTCACGATATGAATGATTGGTTTGATATTCTCGGATCTAGACCACAGCTCCTACTGGTTGCATTCTTTCGGCTTACTCTACGTCATGGCATGACTGCCTTGTGCCTTGTACGCTAGTCTGACAATCAACTTTGTTGATACGTCCACGGTTTGAATGTCGAGAAAGAGCAAAGAAAATTCGACAGCAAACAAAGCCTTAAATATCCCTCACACGATGGAAGACCATGATAATGCAATCGGGTGTGGAAATGCCACAACCATTTTATTCGTGATGCCATCCCTTGTTACCAGGGTTTGAGCTGCCAGCCTTGTGCGCCGTTTCACGTAGCAAGCAAAGGGGGAGGCAGGTGAGCTTCGCATAATCATTAGCCTTGCAATGAAGTCTTATTTTAGGATCCCCCATGTTCCTCTCCCAGCGGGAGTTCAGCCGTCTTCACGACTGATCTCATTCATAAAGCGCAAATCTCTACACTTGATGACAACATCGCCAATGAACAACAGCTTTCCAACTTCCATGAACTCAAAGGAGCACCAGCTACGAGATGGGACGCATTCGTGACCCAAACGTTCAAGACTCGGGCCAAAATGGGCAGACCGCTGACGCCCCTGTTGCATATTCTCCACCCGACACAAGCAGACCAAGTTTCTCTTCATCGGCACGGATCCGGAGCACGGAGAACGTTCGACATGATCGTAACCCTCATTCGACAACTGTGAAGCCTTCTGCAACAAGCCTTGGAGAACACAGCTCTGACACTGATACAGCCGTACACAGCCTGCCCAAGAAGAATGGAGCGCACCCCGTCGCTTGGAATATCCACTGGAAGTCTCCTACCCTCGTGTTCATTTTTCTCATCGCTGGTATTTCATTCGCTCTAGGACATCATTTTCACTATTCGTCCTTGGATAACACTGGTGTGTCTTCCGAAGAAGATCAACAATGGGCAATTCGCATTGGGACTGGCTTTGCATTCCTATGCAAGGCAGCCCTCACAGCCTCGGTCGGTATCTCATACACCCAGCGTCTCTGGGCTACCGTGAAGATGACGCCAATGAGTATTCAAGGCTTAGACGACGCATTCTCTCTCACGACCGACCCGGTTGCGTTTCTAAATTCGAGCGTCATCTTGAAGGCCAGACTTCTCTGCTTGATAGCAGTTTGTATGTGGTAAGTGGAGCAAACTTCAGCTTGATGTAGTGAATGCCGCTAGAACTTGTCTAGGTGTATCCCGATAGTTGCGACAATTACCCCTGCAACTCTATCGATCCGGCCCGGGATGATTTCAAAGTCCATTGTTGGAGCCGTTCCAAGCCCAGAGTACTCTTCGGCGGACAACTCATCGGTGTGGGTCAACTGGAAAGGTGTAGGCAGGCTTGACGCATCTTCCGCCGCGGTGCACCGTCTTGTCGCCGCCACCACGTCATCTCTGGCCAATTTGCCGTTCATGGCACCGTATCCGAACTCCTCGTACACAATCACGTTTGATGCACCCGCTCTCAAATGCGACCCGCTCTCGACGGCGATATTGGACCACAGTATCGATCCCAAGAAGCCTGAGTTGCTCCAAGAAGGATGGGACACTTTGATTGACAAGACGTTACGCTCACTTGGACCCGACGCCCAACCTCTTTACATTGCCAACGCTTCGGGTTTCCTTAGCATTCACAACCACATATTCGTTTACGCCGGGGGATTCAATTTCTCCTGCCACCTGTGGAACACGTCTTACACGGTCGACTTCAAATTCAGCGACGGCATCCAATCCACCTCAATAAGCGCCCTGGAATACAGACACGCAACGAATATAGCCAGCGGCGAGGTCCTCAGCCACAACCACCAGCCCGAGATTGCATACTGGTCCGTCTTCAACGCTCTTTCCGGCCTGCTCCAAACGCACGTCATCTTCAACGGCGCCGACGGGACCCTCACCGGCGCCGACACGGACATATTCAAGTCCGGCATCCCCGCCTGCCCGGGCATCGTCGAGACCCTGGAGCGCCAGGGCGTCAACAAATGCGTCGACCCGTGGATGTGCCGCGCAAAGTCCATCCCGGCCGCCATCGAGGACCTCTCGCACAACGTGTCGCTCAGCCTGATGAGCTCGAACCTCTTCTCCGCCGCCACCGCCACCGTCGACATGACCGTCTCCCACCCGCAGAACTACTACGTGTACAACCGACACGGCCTCCTCTGCGCGTACGCCGCCGCCGCCGCCGCCGCCGCCGCGTGCGTCGCCGTCGGCGTCCACTCGTACCGCGCGAACGGGTACAGCGCCAGCTCGTCGTTCTCGGCCATCGTCTTCACCACGAGGAGCCCGGACCTGGATCGCCTGGCCGGTGGCCGGTGCTTGGGCGCCCAGCCCGTTCCGGACGAGGTGAGGCGGACGGTGCTGCGGTACGGATTGTTGCGCCGGGAAGGAGAGGAGAGGAGGGCGCATGCAGCGTTTGGACTTGCTGACGGCGTCGCCACGTTGACCAAGGGGCATGTGTGTTACTGAAGTTTCCGTAGGATTCGCCAAGCCGTAAGGCCTGGATGAGTGGGTCTCACGCTGCGGTGTTGGGCATGTGCGGGAGGGAGGAAAGGGAGGGTTGGGGGGCGGCGGTTTGCTGTGCTTTCTAGTTTCTTTCTACTGCCTCGAATACTACGCCCAAACGTCCTGTCTACCATCCATCGTGCCCGTCCAGAGAAACTCTTTAGTTTGAGAATCGAAGGCGTTAAAGCGGCGGCAAAATGGGTCATAAGCCATGGGATTTCAAGCATCTGTCCAGTCCATCGCCATTGACATCAAGCTGCTCCACCGGCTTATATATGCAACATCCATGTCCAAATCACCGCCACCCTACCGCAATGCCCTTCCCCGATTTCCGTATTCTCAGCTACACAACCCTCCTTTTGCAGGAACAGCTAAACGATCTGTACAGTCTCGAACTTCAAGTCTTTCCCTCTTAACGAAGGAATTTGGTTCTGATCAGACCCGTCCTTCCAGAGCTCCCCACTCATGATCCCATGCACATAGCACTCTCCAACCAATCTGTAGTGGCGTCCGGCTCCATGGTTCGAATCTGAAGGTTCCCGCCTCAACAAGAATGGCACGTCGCCACCCACCAAGTCCCACACCTCGTCCCCTTCGGACAAATAGTCGGGTCCGAGGCCGATGAGGCCGTCGTCGGTTTTGAAAACGACGCGGGAAGAGGAGAAGGTCAGCATGCTGGAGCCCATCTTGTCGATGACGCCGGTTGACCGTGAGTTGTAAAAGAGCTTCTGCCGCGCCGGCACAAGCGCCAGGCTCGAGCCCCCTCCGAAAGAAGTGAGCCGGTAGTCGAGGATGGTCCAGGCGATGTCACACACGGCAAGGAAGTCCTGGACATCTTGCAGGCTGCTGGCGTCTTCCGCAGCCTCGCCCGCCGG
Organism: Diplodia sapinea; assembly: GCA_023087385.1. Lineage (NCBI taxonomy): Eukaryota > Fungi > Ascomycota > Dothideomycetes > Botryosphaeriales > Botryosphaeriaceae > Diplodia > Diplodia sapinea. The sequence continues at coordinate 138,532 of JAJMYO010000063.1, read as the reverse complement.
GGCTTTCTGGCGGGCGTAAATGGCTAGCAATATCTCCACCCATTCGGGTGGTATGTGGTCTTCGTCCTTGCCTATGCGTATCCAGTCAGGCCTCTTCGGACCCAAATCGGGAGTCCGCTCTGCGTACTCGTAGGCGAAGGCCATGATGGGCCCGTAGTCTACAGGCTGGTCGTCTCTATTCACTTGTTCTACGAGGCTCTTCGCAAATGATGACTGCGCCGGGTCGCTGTGCTGTTCGGTCATGTGGCGGTAGATACGGACAAGGAGCGTCCGAAGCTGTTTGTGAGCAGCGTCGGCAGCTTCGAGCACGAACTCTCGCATGACTTTTGTTTCCGGTAGCCTGTTTGCTGAAAGGGTTCGCATCAGCGCTATCTGTGAGCTCTCGCCGGTTTGATGGTATCGTTCGGCCAGAGACAGCGAACGCAGCAGCTTACGGAACTCGGGCGCAAACCCGTTCCAGCGTTTGTCTAGTCTGTAGGAGCTGTACTGTGAGCATTCCTTGAGTGCTTGTAAGAACTCCTTGGGCGAATGAGCAGAGACCACGGTGCCCAAATACGCTCCTCGTTGGTGGAGGGTCTTTCCGCACACGACTGATGCGACATTGTGGTCGGAGGCTTCGGTTCCGTTTAGGTGGTATATCTCGTCTCGTTCAACTCCCCAGTCGAAGCCCTGTAGCACTGCTGTGCGGCGCTTCACACGCCAGTCTGGCACCCACGAGGGCAGGCTTTGGCTTTGGGCCGGGCCAAGGCAGCTCGTGAGGAGACGGAGATCGCGACTACTCGTCAGGATAGTCCGAGCACAGTGGACGTACAGTTCTGTTACATCCATGGAGTAGTCTGGGATGATTACGGCTTCCTCTTCCGGGCGGAGGAGCCCAAGGATGCCGAAGACTTTGTCCCGGTCATCTGTTGCTTCGCGGTTTCTCCCGAGTCGTAGAAGGTCCAGCAGCTCCGGTGTCCGCCGCTCTCGCCCCTCAACCAAGGGAGAAAACAACACCAGGGCGAACATGCTGTCTGCGGCTTGGCCGAAGGCATTTTGCAGCATAGACGTCGACACCAACTTCCACGCTGCTTCGAGCACACACATCCAGGATAGGCGGAATCGTCCGCAAATGATATCGGCATCGGGCGAAAGACAGACTTCCTGGAAGGTCCATACGCGACGGAACCACTGCCGGCTGGTGAAGCGTTGGACTGCCCCGAGGTTTTGACCAATGCCGTAGCGCCGGCCACCGGGGTGTCTCATTGGACGTTTCGCACCCCACTCCAGGAATTGCCTGATGGCAGGAACCGTGTCCTCGTCTTCCCCACCAACCCAGATCAAGACGCGCGAGGGAGCCGAGAAGATGGTCTTCATCATCAAGACTTGGCTGCTCCGCTCCGCCAGGTCCATCTGGTTGATGCAAATCCCGTCGATCCAAAGACGGCGCGGTACGTCTAGGAAACGTAGTTGGCGCAACAACGTCTCCACGCTTTCTGTGACGGGCAGCTCGTGCCCGTTACTCTGAACGGACTTTGTGAATTCAGTTGAGCCCCAAACGTACGAGACTGCCTCGTATGGCTCCTTGGTTCCGCTACCCTCCAAGTCGTGGGTGCATAATGAGATGCAGATGTCGTCATTGAACGCGCCGGGGTGTAGTACCAGCAACCGTATTTCTCCAGGCTTCAGCTGACTGTAGATGTTAGACATGGGAGCCTCAGAACATACGCCACAGAGTTAGAAATGGAGGATTGAGAGTACGCGTTGTAGAGTTGTAAGCGGCGGAGAGAAATACGTAACGAAACGGAAAACGGCGAAGTACGGAATTGGCTACATGGAAAGCTAGGAAAAGTGATTAAATAGAAGGAAACGCGTTCCACATGGCGGGGCAGCCGCGCGTTAAAAACTCCAACGCACACGGTATCTATTTTGGGCAACCAATAAGGGGTCGTAGGATTTCTACCGCCGCTTGTGTGGGGGCCGAAAATGGCCATTCGATAGGATCGCCCCGCTTCGCTGGGGCTTGGAGATCCGGCACTGTTATACCCTTGTGTGGGGGCCGTCAAAAACATCACCACGTAATCAACGACTCGATCACGCCAATCTGATGAAAGTAGGCCGCGCTGATTCCAACTCGGGCGTCGCAGCCACGACGCAGCCGGCAGCGACTCGCTTGAAGATGTATCCCTTCCTTTCTTCAACCAGCAAGACGTTCAGTAGACCCCAATCTTTCGACCCCCGTGGCCTTTTCATGCGGGAGATGAAAATCAGGCAACATCTCGAAAGGTTCTCAATCGATCCACGAATATTTCTCTCTTGGTCGTAGACGACTCCGCAGGGCTCGCCAGGGGAATCGAATAAGACAGTCGCTGGTTGTTCCTTGCATGCGTGCTGGGGTGGTGTCTCTCCTTCCCAGAAATCCAGATTCCGAACGTCGCAGCTCCGTCGGCCATCTCGAGTCACCATCACCCAGTTTTCAGGGACTTCTGGTGCGTACAGTTGCCCTTAAAGCGAAGCTGAAGTGGCTCATGGATGCTGCAGATGTCCAAAACGACATGATGCTGGACTGCTTCACGGCTTCTTCGCGGAATTCGAAAAGATCGTGGGCGAAGTCCTCCGATCCTTGTAACAGTATTTCCAGCGTCGCATGATTGTATGGCTGACCAAATGGCCATTCGTGATTCGTGTTTCCACCAAGGCTCTCCAGAGATAAGAGCCGCTCCGGAAACCGAAGCGGTCCCGATGGGGGGATTCTTCCGAACACGCCGAGCACAGCATCCAAATCGACGTCGTCAATAGATGAGGATTGGGTTCCGGTAAGCAGATTGGTGCGAAATCTTTCAATCTCGTTTTTTGAAAGAGGGGTCTCCTGCCACGGGTCGATATCCGAGGCAAGGAAGGCGTTTTCCAACCGGACCAATGCGGGAAAAGCGAATTCCAAAGCGAAGAAGAATAGTCCGCTGCACTGATGACTCGAAAGCATCCACCGGCTAGATTCCGGAACAGCCGGATCCGCACTACTAACCCTAGCAACCCTTCCCAACGCTTTAGTCTGGCCAGGTTGAGATGTTGCCATGTCGCGTTCTCCCGTGAAGTGACTGAGACAAAAAGCAGCGATGCATTGGATCCTTTCCGCTTCCCGTCCAAGTGGAAATGCAAGAGTGTCGAGATCCAAATCATTCGGAAACGGGTGATGGACCTGAACGGCTCTCGATCCCCAACTCCAGCTCGGAATGCCTCCAACGGCCCGATCGGCGGCGGCGTGGGAAACGAGCGGGCGCCAAAGCGGCGCTTCGCCGAGGAACTTTGACGGAAGGCCTGCCCAGAATCCCCCTCCGTAGGCACGCCCAAGCACCCGGGCAACGCCCTCGAAAGCATCCAGCCTGTCCGAAGCGTAAGTCAGGGCTCTTTCCGAGTAGAGACCCAGGAGATACGCATAGCCCGAGAACTGGACCAGCCCTCTATAGCCGAGGATCGTTCTGAGATTGGGGATGGCGGTCCTGGCATGACCATGGTGGTGGGGTCGCCCTAGAGCGGCATCCAGGCGTTCATCCTCGCGGAAGTGTGCGACAGAGCATTCGAAGTACATTTGGAAGTTGGAAATGTACAGGCGTCTCTTCGAAAGATAATCTTCCTGGAACGTCCATCCCCTGGATGCATAAGCCGTGTTCAAGTCAAAATCCCAAATTCCCGGCGGCCTGCTGATCAGGAGCATGTCGGAGTCCAGTCTTTCTACCCAGCACATGGGAGTCCGGGTGCCCTCCTGCACGCCTGGCAACGGTTCGTCTCCATGAGTTCCGGAGTATGCCAGGATTGTCAGTGTTGCTTGGTTGTAGATGGCATCCATCTGCTGGATCTGAGCATGTCTGCCGGCGGGGTCATCATGTACGATGCAGAGAAGGTCGGACCAGAGAAACGAACTGTCCGATTGCCCGACACAGGTCCATGGCATCGCGGATGGTAGAGGGCAGCGTGATTCCCGGTCGTTCAAGCGAGCCCCTCGGTCATCAGCAAGTCGACGTTCTCGCTCGTCGTCCTGGTCACTTCGACCCCTCCCCACCCTCCCCACACATAACTGAGTGCCACGAATTCACGCCCTCGCTGCGCCCGGACCAAACTCCTCTTTCGGACGTGGATGAATATCAAGTCCCGAGGGTAGCGATCAACCAAGCACCCCTCGCATGCGTGGCCATGGGTGTCGCGACACTCCTTCATCCACCCGGCCACCTGGTCCGGATCGATCAAGGAGAGCCGACGCGCGGACGGCAACTGCGTGGCGGCCGTCACTTGGACCCGGCCAAGGAGCATGTCGGTTCCGTCTGCGAAACAGATAATCGTCTGGAAGTAGCCTGTCGGCTGAGAGCGCAGTACTATCGATAAGCTTGCCTCATTCTCCGCGATCCTGTGTTGGGCAATCAGGTGGAGGACCGTCCTGCAAAGAGAGCAATGCTTCCCGCCCCGGGCAAGCTCGCACGGCGAACCGAGATTGAAAGTTGCATTGGATGCCCCGCGGCGCAGGGCTTGAAGCGCGGCGGCGCATGTGGCGCATGTTCCTTCCTCCCTTTCGTCTTTCTCGTCTTTCGAAAGATCCATTGTGAAGCTTCCGGGTGTGCAGTGGGGCGGGCGGCAGGTTGGCGTTGTGGAGGAGAAACACAAAGAAGCAAGGCAAGCAATGTATATTACGTGCATATGCTGAGTGGCGAGGAAATATTACATTGCTGGCTGCCTAGAGTGTGCGGCCTTGCGATAGACAGTATAGCGAGGCTGACTGCATTGGCTTCCTGCTGTGTAATTGTGCCCGATGCCCCGCTACACGCGTCAAACCGGATTCGACCCTGGCGCTTTCCCCGCACCAGGTAGACAGTATCCGAGAGTTGATTGGCCTTGAAGACCGGGATGAGCGCGATCACATGCTATCGAAGTTTCTTTTGTTATGCTCTCTTGTTTCTTTTTGCTGAGGTGGTACATGCTGACTGCATGTACGGCCCCCACAGACAGTACACATAAGCACATGAAAGGCATTGTTTCAGATTGGACGGATTGTTGATTGATGGCTTTGTGGCCGGAGAGCAGCCGTATGTATACATGCATTCTCCTGCAAAAAGAAAATCACCTGGGGCTGACGGTGAAGGAAGAGGTGGTGAACTTGGCGTTGGAGCCGGTGAAGGGCTCGGTGCCGGCGCTGACGTGGGTGAGGTACTGCGAGGTGGGCAGGCCCTGGCTGGAGGTGAGGTACTTGATGAAGTCGTTGAGGTTGCCGCTGAAGTTGTTGACGGTCTTGGTGGCGACGAAGGAGAAGACGGTCATTTGGCCGTTGGGGCCCTTGTACAGCTTCCACGTGTTGCCCGCCAGCGTGACGGTGGCGATGGCCGAGCCCGTCGACGAGATGGGCCCGGCGCCGCCGAGGGAGCCGACCCAGATCATGATTTCGTACTCCTCGCTGCCGGTGGGGGTGGACGAGGTGAAGAGGTCGTAGGCGACGTCGGCGACGAGGTTGTCGCCGGCGTAGGACCAGCGCCAGATGCTGTTGATGCTGGAGATGGCGCTGAGCTTCTTGGCGGTCAGGTCGACGACGACGTTGGCGTAGGACTTGACCTGGTTGGGCACGCCGGCCCAGGTCCACGACGTGTGCCACGAGATGGTGTTGCTGCTGAAGCTGTCGACGCCGGTGCACTGCGAGCCCGACACGCCCGACGTGCTTCTGCCCCACAGGTTGTTGTAGGTGGTGTAGACGCCGTTCTTGGACGTGTCCCAGTCACCGCAGAAGTCGGCGCGGCGCTCGAGCGGAGAGGCCGAGGGAGCGGCGGACACGGCGGTGGAGGCGGCGGCCCAGAAGAGAGCGGTGGAGAGCTTCATGGTTGTTGTTGCTGCCGAAAGAGTGGACGATGATCTGACCGGAGAAGGAAGGGCTGGTGCTGATCATATGCAGCAGTGAAGATGTATACTTATACGGCAGCATCGCGAGCAAACGACCGTTTGGTGGAAGTTATCTCGCTTCGATTCCCGACAAGCCGTTTCAGTTGGTCGTTAAGCATACCGTCTACTTCCTAATCGGGCATGGGCCCCGGCCGTCCTGTCCGAGTTTGGCCGTTGGCCCCGGCATCCAGCGCTCTTTGGTGCAACTTTATTCGGGCACCTTATTCTGCTTCCTTGCTCGGAAACGGGTCGCCGTCCATCCTTCTTCCATCGCGCCCCCAACACCACCCGTCCATGCGGGGTCACAGGGCCGCCTGTCCTCATCACCACCACTCATACGGCCGGATGCTGCTTGCACCTGCGCCTACTCCGCAAACACTCGGCCGACCCTCTCCCTGTGGCGCCATTTAGCGTGATCCCGAGCCGGCGCAAATTACCGCGGGGCCGTGGACACGGTGGAAGCGGTATTTTAGGGCCAGCGTCCCGACCGTCCCGACCGTCCCGACCGACCGCCGCCGCAGAAGACGTCGCTTCGAACGAGACTCGAAAGCTGTGGCTGCCCCTGACTACCAATCACAAACCGCCCCCTCAGCCCCACGGTCGTACTGTAGCAACACGATGCTGAAATGCAATTCATGCAGTTGCTTTTGCGCGCTCCAGCCGTGCCCGTATTCCATCTGGATGGCGTTATTCTGGCGGATAGGAGGGCCGGCGGTGACATGTTCTTTCCTGTTCCCCTTCGACATCTCCTCACCATCGCCCCAGTTCCTCGACTGTTCCTCGTGTGGTGCGGTTCGCAGCGGAGAATCGTACGGTAGCTAGCCATGGCCGATCGGACCCGAGAGCTATATCAACGAGCTGGTGCCCCTGCGCAACGCGTTAGCTAGGCTGGCCTTTGAACGTTTTTCTTTCCCTCGACTGATGCCATGATCAAGACCAACAAGCAGCGTACGGGATGTGGCACGTTTCGCTTCTACTCCATGGCAACACAACATGCCACGACGGATCTCGCCTCTTTACACAAGGACTGACAGGTTGACAGAGGGTATACCATCGCTGAAGCGAAGGTTTGGCCGATGGTTGTCTTTGGCGCCTGCGATGGATACGACAATCAAAGGGGCATGGATGTGTCTCGTGCAGAAATGTCGCGAGCAAGGTGCATGCTCCCGAGGCACGGCGTTTCAGTAAGACGTGCAAGTGACGGTTACGCCGGTGGTATCGAGCGGCTAGCTCCCTTCAAGCTCCTCGGCATAGTCTTCGATGACAAGTCTCCTATCGATCCCGAGGACCCGACTGCGAACAGCCCGGGGTGCTGGGGCTTGGGCTCATCCAAAAGAACCCATCAGTGATCGACAGGAGAAAAAGTCAATTGTGCTCTACGCCGCGCGCGTAGGTCCGCGCGTAAACCGGTATTGCAAGGAAGCTGTGGGTTTGCGCATTCCCTTATAAAGTCGATACCTCCGCCGACGATGGAAGAGGTTAGCTCAACACCTAGTTACGCGCGGTAGATGGGGGGGGGGGAAAAAGTCAAGTTGCCGGTTAAGATTCCGGATTTATAAGACCGATGGATAGTGCCGCTTCCGAAGGCTAGGTAGAAAAAACGTCGCTGTCTCGCATGTTAGGGTATGCCCCACAGGAGGATTTAGTGTAGGTTTAGTTGGTTAAGGGGCTATAGGGGAGATCCTTGCCTCGGCGGTTGGTGAGACGGGTCTAGCTGTGTGCGCTAAGCACCCTGAAGAGCTTAACGTTGCATGTCGAGGACGGGCTTTATAGTGGTGATGCGGGCGACTGTGTGAGTTTTGTAACCAGCTAGGCCGGACGTGGTGGGGAGGGGGGACTCTGGCCCGTCCGGCGGTGAAACCATGCAGGAAAACGAAAAAGACGAAGGCCGCGGCAATAATTAAGATGCTACACCGTCGTAAAAAATCGGGGGGTCGTGCTCGCTGATAGAGGGCAGAGTCATGGTACCGGCTCTGGAGCTCTATCTTCGAGGCAAGCCGCCCGAGTCAATATCGCGGCCGCGGTTTTTATCGCGCTCGCCAGAAAGTTAAGGCCAGCCGTGGCCAAGAGGAAGACTAATGCGTCGAGCAAAAACGACATGGCAAGCTGTGTTTCATAAGGTGCGAGAGCTGGACCTTGGGGGGAAACGGCCCCGCGATTGACGACGAGACGGCGGAAACAGCAAAGGAAGCACGCGATACAGCCGAGATGGATGCATTTGCGGTGGGTTGGTCAGCATCCTGGTATGCCAGAGTCATGGTTGGGACGGGGGCCATGACACGCGCAAATCCGACGAGCGCGACGAAGAATCACAACGGTAAGCATGCCGGCAAGGGAGGATCGTGTACAAGGGGAGGACGGGGATAGCGCTGGGAGCTGGGACCAGAGAGTCGGGAGGCGAACATCAGGAAAGCTCGATGGTCACAATCGGCAATCTCTCTGCCGGCGGCTTGCGAAATCCCATGCCGTCGGGAGCGGCATGGGCCTGAGCTCGGGCGAGGGTGGAGTCCGGACTTGGTCGAGTATCTTGGTCCGCTTGGTGATGATCTCCGCTTTGTGTAGAGCGTGAAGGCAGGGCTGTTTCTTGGCCATGCTCCCTTCCAGAACCGCCGGCGATCAACTGGCGCTGATCGCGCCCCAACGGATGCGCCGTGTCTCGCCCTGCCGCCTCCGCGCCCAGCAGGCTTTCAGTCCGCCGCGTGGGGATCGACGTGGCTGGCGACTGCACTGATCGGATCCCGCAGGACCAGCTTCTGGGGGGGGGGGTGCGATAGCGCCGACATGATGCCGCTGGTCTGTGACGAGGGCGGACATGCGGCTGCGGCGGCTGAGTCCGCGCCTAGCAGCGCTCCCGTGGTGTTGACAGCGGGCGGAGACGCGCGGCCGGCCGTTTGTGCACAGCAGAGTCGTGCTCGCACCGTCGCGTCGCAGCCTCGGCCGGTGTTGCGACGCAACGGCCTTGCTAGACCTCCCGCCATGCGCCCGGCCCAGCGCGGTGCCAATAAAGCTCCCACGCTGGCGGGCCCCTACCAGCGCCGTCGCCTCCCGCTGCCCAGCTGCCACGCGAGCATATTCCTGCCGTGCCGTCCGCAGCCCCCTCCTAGCTCCGGACGAGCGAGCGCGTCGTCGTGTTCGAGAGCATCGATCGCGGGAGCGCGGCGGGTCGACGGATCTGGCCTAGGGGGCGTGCAGATCTCTTGCGCCCGGGCGCCCCTTGCATCCTCCGAGTCAAGAGCCCAGCCAGCAGAGCGGTGCCTGTGGCCAGCGCGCGCCATCGCCCTGAACCCTGCCGCGCAGCCGCCGTGAAACCCAAAGCCAGCAGGAGCAGCCTCCGTCGCCCCACGTCCCGTGTCCTGCTCCTGCCTTATAGATCTGCTTGGCCGCCCGCCGCGACTCCCGCTCCACCCTGATCCACCGCCGCCTGCAGGTCCGGCGCCTGCGGCAACAGCACCATGTACGACACCGACGAGCAGACGGGCCACTACATGCCGGACCCGACCCCCAATGGCATCAAGGCCGCCTCCATGACCCTCTCGGTCGTCACCATCACGCTGACCGCCGTCTGCATCGACCGCTTCGTGCGGAGCGTAAGAGCGTGGAAACAGCTGCCGGTGGCGCAGTGGGCGCTGTTCGCCTTCTACTGCCTCTCCTTCCTCTTCAGCTCCGTGTCGGCCATCCTCAAGGACCTGGACCCGAACACGTCCCGCCATCTCTGCGACGCCTCCATCCTCGTCTGCCTGCTCTTCTACCTGAGCGCCAAAATCCTGCAGTACCACTACCTGGTCGAGCGAGCAGTGAGCCCCCGCCGCGCCTGCTGTCCGGCGGCTGTTGGCTAACCTCCCCAAGCACATTGTCCGCTCGGACCGCACTTGCAGAAGCAAGGACAGAATATACATCGTCAACTGCTGCTGTCTCATTATTCCCTACATTGGCCTGGTCATTTTGAACTTCTACTGGTCAGCCTGCCGACGCCCCCCGAAGTCGCCTCCCCCGCTAACAGTCCGTCGTTGCACAGGCGTTTGGGATACATCAGCACCAATGGCGTGTGCATCAACGGCCTGGAGATGCAGGGCATCATCCCGCTGCTGGCGTTTGAGATCCTCATCAACATCTACATGACGCTCCTTTACGTCTACCCGTTCCGCCGCGTGCTGTTCAAGAAGCAGCCGCTCGGGCCCAACGCCATCCTGCAGGCCATGGCCTACCGCACCTCCATCGCGACGTGCCTGATGATCCTGGTCACCGTCGCCAACCTGATCGGGCTGCTGGCGCTGCACGGCGAGCCCGTGTGGCTGTGCTTCATGTGCTGCACCGGCGACGTTGCCATCTGCGTCCTGCTCCTGCACTGGTTAGTGACGATGCACGACCGTTCCCCCGGCGGGGAAAAGGCTACTGACATGACGGTAATGATTGCAGGGTCACCAAAAACGACCGCGAACGGCGCGGGTTCGCCTTCTCCGAGGAGCTGAACCAGGGGCTCAAGCTGCGGCCGTCGCAGTTCGACGACGCCGTCATCGACGCCTTCTGCAGGGCCACGGGCATGGGCAACGGCGGCGCGCAGGAGGCCGACGGCCAGATCCGCGTCACCAAGGAGCTCAAGTTCGCCGTCAACGGCCAGACGGTCCACGTCACCACCACGCACGAGGAGGAGGAGGAGGAGGAGGAGGACGACGACCTGGACGCGGGCCCGCCGAAGCCGGGGCGGCTGTCGCGGCACGGCAGCGAGGACAGCATGATCGAGATGGAGCGGGGCGAGGGCGGCCGGTTCAGGAGACGGGAGAGCCGGGACCAGCTGAGCATAGGGTTGAGCGACGGGAGCATAGGGAAGGGGAAGAAGCATACGCACTCGACATTATAGCCGGTTTTGCGCTGGCGTTCGGGTCATGAATTTGATGATTTTTTGAACTCTACGCTGGTGAAGCTCTGGAGCTTGCCCAACTTCGGCTCTGACCTGTCCTGCCGGCCAAATCACAAGGGGTTTCTCATTTACCCTGGATTCCCGAGAAGAAGGTCCCTCGTTTCTTTTTCCCCTAATCTTCCGGACATGGCAATATCAAAGCACTGGCAAGTTGATGGCTGCAAGCCACAACTAAAAGTAACAATATGCACGCGACAGGAGCCTCCCCGTTCGCGAGCATAATCCGTCGACCTAGAGCCATGCCGCTAGAAGGTCGGGCCGCTCGTGAAACGGGTCGGCGAAGTCTAAATGGATTTAGTGGTTAAGCGTTTCCGCGCCCCCAGGATCTCTGCCTTGAACCCAAAGATCCACGGCAAGGGTTTCCCGCCAACCGGAAGCGTGTGAGCTTGCTTGCCTCTTCATTTTCGATTGTTGATCGATTGATTGAGCACGTCTACCCCTCCTCTCTGTGTCCTCTCAACGCCCGTGTCGATTGACTAAAGCCTGATCAACCATCATCACATGTCAAACCTGTCCAGAAGCGAGAGCAACAGGTCGCAGTAATACCTTACGTCTCCCAGCCTTGCCGTGGTTTTGGGGGAGGGTGAAGGTGCCGGGGACCATCGCGTGGCACACGGTACTGCACTGGCAGCCGGGGCGCCGCCGCCGCGCCTCCCCCACCGCGCGGCTAGGGAGTCGCCGCTGCTCGATTATTGCATCGGCAGTTGGACTTTTCGGTGCGCCCGAGAAGCTTCACTAGGAGGCCGGAGCAAGCCTCCGCCTTCGGCCTAGCTCCGAAATCCGGCACCTCTCTTGCATTGGCTCGAACGGGAATGGATTTGCCCTTTCCCACCCACCCTGACGGGTGCCGCGTTTCGGCTTGATGTCGCACGCCCGATGGCTTAACTTTGTAGCGGGGATCGGCGCTGCGGGATGCTGGCTGGGGCGCGGGTCGAGGTTCAATCGACGACGACCGCTCTTACCTCTTATCTCGATTTTGCTTCGAAGCTGGTGTGTGGTGGTGATTGAAAAGTGCCGGTGAAATTAACAATTTGTCAAGGTTGCGCTAGCGAAAGGCGAACCGTGGCTCGGAGAGACATGGCACGAAGAATCCGCATGGGAGAGAGGAGCTATCTCCGGTCGGGAATCCTTCTAGAAGGGTCATTCTTTGGGAAGCAAGCAAGGATGCTAGCTACATCTAGCTTCGACAGACGCAAACAGCGACGCAGAGCAGGACCGGCTTCCAGGCCCTGGGCATAGCGATTTCCGGAGGGCCAGATAAACGAAGACCGTCCCTTCTTGACAGTTGACATGGCTCACCGTGCGACAACAAGAATCAGGTAACCTGGGATCCGGCAGAGGTCTCGGCAACTGCATACCAGACCATACACACCCATGGCGCCTCCGAGCGGGATGGCCGACGGCGGATTCAGGTAGAACCAGCGCCCTCCCGCGAAACCCGTGGCCGTGGTCGCGACCCAGCACGAATAATGGTACGTCCCCTGCGACTGCGACCAGTAGCGCCGAGGGGTGCGGCAAAACTACCCTCGACAACACCTCGGACATTCGGACGTAACGGCGTATCACCGAACCGCTGTAGACTTCAAGTTTCCATGACCCAATGAGGATTCCATATTTCAATGCTTCCTTCACGTCTCATGCACATATAACAGTCAACGCCCAGTCTGCAAAATGCCGATACACTCTCAGCGTAGCCTTGTCCAACTTGGCCGGAGGCGGAATGCGTGCGAGCAGTTGCACGGAGCGGCACTCGAGCAGCGTCCCCGAGGCCACAATGTCGGAGACGTCGGGCGAGTAGAGTTCGGGGTACATGTCGAACAGCGCAGGGTCGATTTTGTACAGCGAGGGCCCCTCGTCCATGCGCAAGAGGCGGAAGGTTTGGCGCGCATACGAAACCGACTGGAAGATGGATGCCGCGTCCGGCGCCGGCAGCAGCGCGGCATCGTCCCGGTGGAGAGGATCAACATGAGACTGCTTGGCGGTCTCGTCCCCCATGGCCTGGATGATGTCCCAGAGTCGCACGTAGCCGGGAGTGGACCGAGGAACGGTGCGCACCAGCTTGGACAGATCGACCTCGACGCAGTAGTGGCTCGCGATGTCCAGCACGATTTCGTCGATGCGCGTGTTGGCGGCGTGCATGAGGATCAACTTGTCCCGCAAAGCCTGGAACGGACACCAGTCGATGAAGGTCGGGTATGATTCGGTGACCTGCAGTGCCGACGGTCGGTACTTCGGGTGGACGCGCGCGTACATCTCTCGGGTAGGGTGCAACTGCCATGTGACCAGCTCGGAGAGATGTTTATACCATTTCGTCGGTGTGTACCACGGCAAGACATCCGGGCGAGTCAATCCGTTGAACAGCGAGAACATGAGCGAGGTTGATTGCTCGAGTTTATGGCTTTGCTCCGTCAGCTTCCATCTCCAACCCCGGACAGCTTCTCACCTACAGGCGTATGTCGGGCGAGAGCTGAGGGGCAAGCGCCTGCCACTTGTGCCAAGTGCATGCTCGAATGGCGCTGATGTGGTCCGAAAACATGGAATTGGAGATGCCCATGTCCTCGACCATGGCAGAACCGCCGGACATGGCATGGGCGTACGCCGACGGGCCCATTTGGTAGTTGAAAGACCACACACCTGGCATCTCACTGCTCAAACCAAGTGTGGGATGTTCAGCTTCGGGTGCATCTTGGACGTCGGCTGCAAGATCCAGCATGTTCAACCATTCAGGTGACTTCCCAGCGGAGTTCGATGTTGCTGTCGGTACAAGCGCCGTCTCCAACTCCTGCCAGAGGTCCAAAGGTTGCTCGCCCAAGTCCGCATCGCGGGCATCCGCGGCTGGAGGTTCAGTAGATTGCGAAGGCAGAGGATCCTGGACATGTTCATCAGCTGGTGGAGTCTGATTGGCCAACGTGGTCGGATCGTCAAGGGTGCCCCGCATCAGGCGGGATAGATGCTGTAGGGAAGTCTGTGCACCAGCAAGTTTGTTGATGAATAAAGTAAGTTGCTTCCGAAGAGATTGGTTTTCTGCTTCGAGCTTCGCAATCTGTTCGTTTTCGGACACGCCTGCTCTTTCCAGCCGCCTTTCAAGATCCTTGATGTAAGCTGCCTGGCGCTGGCGGAACGCTTGTTGGGAGGTGCGATTGCGGAGCTTTCTGGGCGGTTCAGCAGCGGCATTGCAGATGGGACGAGGCTCCATCAAGTTCGTACCTCCTCTCGGCAGCGCTGTCAGGGTCCTTATCGGCACCACAAGCTTTCCGACGGGCCATGATGGTGGTTGATGGAGACTGCAGATGCAAAGTGGGGGGAACGAGGTTGTTGCGAAGTCGGAGAATGACGCGACAAGCGGATCAATTTCGGGCCTGGCAACGACAATTGATCGCAAGATGACGAGGAAATGAATCCTAATTCAGAAGGCTCTATTCACTGTGCCATTCCCTCCACCGCAAGGCGTGTTGCCCCAAAGACATGTCACAGTTTGGCAGCAACAATCTTCGCAACGCACTCAATCTCGACATCTGTTCCCAAAGGCAACGATTTGACCGCAACGCAAGTCCGAGCCTACACGATGGATCAGTCCCGACTCGGCTCGAACAAAAATGGGATGCATCTCACCGGCTTGGGCTCGCTGAAGAAGGTATCGTAAACCTCATTCATGGCCGCAAACTCGCCCATGTCGGTGAGGAAGATGTTCACTTTGATCACGCTCGACAGGTCAGATCCGGCAGCTTCGAGGACGGCGGCGAGGTTCTGCAAGACTTGTCTCTGATTCAGGAGCATTAGTGCGTCTGGCATGCCGAGAAACAAAAGTTCGACTTACAGTTCGGTCTCGGACGGTGCCTTCGACCATCTTCCCGGTCTGCGGGTCCATGCCGACTTGGCCGGAGCAGTAAACGCGGCCTCCATCCTTGATGGCCTGGGAGAGGAACGGTGGCGGCTTCGGCGCTCGCGATGTGTAGACTGCGTCTCTGGAGGGGGCCATTGTTGTCACGCGGTAGGGGGAAATGGGGGTGAGGATTGTGAGTAGGCTTCGCGATCATGATGAGGACAATCTGTTACTAAGTGTTCGGTTAGTCAGTAAGTACCCCGCATCCACGACGCCCTACGATCAACGTCGATCTCACCAGGACTGAGTGTGAGTAACAACATATCCTTTATCTATAAATGTCTCCCCGATCTCCCGCTTCTGCAACCCCTCCACCCCTCCACCAACCATGGCGGGCGGAACAATCCCATCGCCGGTCGCACCGGCGGCGGCGCCGGCCATCCTCAGCATCAAAGACCTCCAACGCATCGCATCCGAGAAGCTTCCCCAAAGCATACGAGGTAAACCCCCCACATCCCCATTGTCGCCGGACATGGCAAGAAAAACACCAGCCCACAAACGGCGCGGCACGCAGAATTCTACAACGACGGCTCCACCGACCAAGTAACCGTCCACGAAAACACGACCGCCTACGCCAAATACCGGCTGCGCCCGCGCGTCCTCCGCGACGTCTCGGGCGTCGACCCCAGCACCACCGTCTTCGGCACCCCCACCGCCTTCCCGCTGTGCGTCTCGCCCGCGGGGCTGCAGGCAATGGCGCACCCGGCCGGCGAGCTCGCGACGGCGCGAGCCTGCGCCCGCCGCCGGGTGCACATGGGCATCTCGTCGTACGCGAACCACGGCATCGCGGCGATCCGGGGTGCCGGGACGGGCGTGTGGCCCGGCATCCAGCACGCGACGCAGCTGTACACGATGCGGGACCGGGGCAAGCAGGAGCGCATCGTGCGCGCCGCCGAGGCCGCGGGGTGCGCAGCCGTCCTGCTCACCGCCGACAGCCCCGTGCTGGGGGTGCGGTACAACGAGGTGCGCGGCGACTTCCGCACGCCGGCGGGCCTGGGCTTCCCGATCATGGAGCGGACGAGCGAGGACGTCCGCGCGCAGACGCACGACGCGGGGTTCGCGGCGGTCGGGTCGGACGCGCATTCGTGGGCCGAGGTGGCGTGGTTGCGGGAGCGGACGAGGATGCAGATCTGGATCAAGGGCGTGCTGACGGCCGAGGACGTGCGCATGGCGCGCGAGTGCGGGTGCGACGGGGTCATTGTGAGTAATCACGGCGGCAGGCAGCTGGATGGGACGCCCGCCACGATTGATGCGTTGCCGGAGTGCGTCAGGGCGGCCGAGGGCAAGATTCGGATCCACATCGACGGCGGGATTCGCAGTGGCGTCGACATCTTCAAGGCGCTGGCGTTGGGCGCCGAGTGCTGCTGGGTCGGCAGGCCGATGCTGTGGGGGTTGGCGGTACGTGTCTGTTCTTTGCGGTCGTCGTCGCTGTGAAAAAGCTAATGAGTGTTGTTGTAGTATGACGGCGAGGCCGGCGTCACCAAGATGCTGGACATCCTCTACGAGGAATTCAAGAGGTGCATGCAACTGACTGGGTGCTCGAAGCTGGAGGACATCTCGACGGACTGTCTCGGGATTGTCAAGGCCGACGGGCCGCTGGCGCGCTTGTAGTGGTGGATATTGGAGGGTTCAACGTGCTGTTGCTCTAGATAGATCTATCTGCGTTAACCCTTACAGCTCGGGCATGACTTCCTGCTGGGCAGCGGACCTGGTTGATCTGCTGTACGTCTGAACCGTGGAGTTGCCGGCCCTGCACATTCTTCCGTCCTCCGCAACGGTCCATTCCTCGCTCCCCACAGCGGCGACGCCGTAGAACAGATCCGACGGGTCGTACTGCTTCTTGGTCTCCCGGAGCTTGGCGTAGTTGCTGCCGTAGAAGTACTTTTGCCAGTTTGGCTGACGGAAATCGCCCTGTGGCAGTCTGTAAGTATTCCACAAGGGTTTTGCGCATTTAAGGGGCGGGCTCACCTCGTTCGAGTAGCAGCCGGACTCCGGAGCCAGGGCCGTCAGCTGCGGGATGTAGTTGTTGGTCAATTTGTCCTGCCACTCAACCATCGCCTCCCACGGCGCGGTGAAGTTCCACGGCCTGCAGCGCAATCGGTCAGCAAAACCATTCGAAGCGATTTTCCGGAAATACCCACGTTGTGAGGACGGCGGAAACCAGCGCATCCCTCCATTCCGGTAGGACTGCGTTGTCCACGTCGCCAGCCATGGTTTGGACACGCTCAACACCACCTTGATGGCGTTGCCCGAGTACGCTGGACTGGTGTAGTCGATGATGCTCACGCTCTTCAGACGGTGCGTCCAGATGGCCAGAGCACCGGCGCCCGTGGACTTGCCGTTGTAGCTGCCTGCGTGTCAGCGTACATGTCTCGGAATGGGGATCCGTAAGAGCAGTGTGAATCTCCGGGCGGCAGAATTGCGCAACTTACTCATGACCAGTGTTGCGGACGACGAGACGGATGTTCTTGTCCTTGGCGAACTGGATGCCTGCGGCGACATGGTCGCTCGAGGACACACTGATGGCGTAGCGGACGTAGTTGCCCAGCTGGCAAGGTGTGTCTTGGGAGGTGAAGGGGTCGCAGCTCTGGTTGGCGAAGAAGGGGGCCATGACGGAGCTCGGGGACTCGTAGTGCCCCTCGGGCCATTGCCAGTTTGCGCGCAAGGCTTCGCAGCTGGAATTGCCAAAGGCCGGGTCGTGGCAGGGAGCGGCGAGCGGAACGGTTGCTATCAGCCGGCCGTTGACCGTTTCATTGAGCTGCTGCCACTCGGAGGCAGCGGGCCAGCAGGCATCACCGGGTAGGCAGCGGCAGTCGGTGGCAACGCTGGGGCTGAGCAGCGCCGCGAGCGCCAGCTTGAGCGACCGCATCATCTCGAAGGACTGCAGTATGCTGCCGCAATGGGCTCGCAGGTGTTGAATAAGTAGAATTTGCCGCAGTTCCACACCGACAGGCAGCAGGAGCTGACTCTGGAGAACAACATCCGACCCGACGATGATTTACGCGCGTCCACCTTCCGCTGTGATACATAGTGCTGTAGACCTCGACAGCTAACGCAGGGCCTGCTTTTTCCGTTGTTGGCATCCAATCACCCATCACATCACACTGTTGATGCCCGACCGCATTGTGGCTGAAACCTCCCGAGATGCACCTACGGACCTGCTTGTCGACCTTTTCAATCCGTCCACTCGCTTCAGCCGCGTTCGCAGGCGTGTCAGTGCACAGTATTCGATTCCATGACTCGCTCGTCCGTGCTCACGTATCGTACGGTGCGATCCCACAAAAAAAAAGCATCGAAATCGGACAACATGGTGAAGACGAGCGTCCAAGCTCTTGCTGCTGCGTGCATGGAAAGTCCGTGCCGGGGCAAGAAGCTTGCAACCGAGCGATCTAGCGAGAGCCTCACCGAGATGTCTCGATCCCGCCAGGGGTCTGTATCTCTATCTTTTCCAACGACGATACCCCGTGCCTCAGGTTTTCTTCCACAACGGCGTCGGCCCGCTCGCCTTCCCCATGTCGACAGCCCTCTTCTCTGCGATTGGATGTCGCGTCGGCGGACGTGGACGGGCTCGCTCATCAAAGACATGGTACGCATGCCGGGCCGCATTCCTGGCCGCATTCCTGGCGAACTGGCGAGTGCCGCGTCGCCGGGTAGTCGATACGCGCCGGCCTGCCGACGGAGAAGAGGGGCGGCGGACTGGCCGCATCGCGCCGTCGACACGTTCATCGGCGCGCATTCCTCCCGCGAGCCTCGAGATCAAGTTGATCACCTGGAAAAAGACTAAGCCTGCATCCTGGCGTGCTTCGCGGCTTCGTTCACGGCAATCTTGGTTCTGCGCGGCCTGCTGGCAGCCCCGCCACGGGAACTCTCCCTGTTTTCCAACCTCTACCTGGCCGGGACAAGCATCTTCGACGGGTCTTTGTCCCGCTGCTGCGCGGGTACGTCGTCGCCGAAGGCTGGGTGGCGCCGCGGGGCTTCCTGCTCGGTCTCGCTCTGATCCAATCTTCCCGGGACACAACTAAGGACTTGAATGTCTCCACCGGCTACGTCCTCCCCCAGCCCCAGTACGACTCCAACACTGCCTACGCCGACTACGTCCAGCCCTGCCTCTAGATTTAATACATACCCGAAAGGCTTGAATCGTATACAGTTCAAGTGATCCCCTTCTACAGACCCCCGCAGCAAAAACACCACCGTTTTCCGCACCACAACCCACCACCCCAGACATCCAACCACCTAAACAACAAGCTCCAACTCCTGCCTCGGCACCCAATTGCCATGCAGCCCAGGCCTCAGCCTCAGCGGCAGTCTCACGACCGCCTTTGCCCTTTCAAAATCCCTCGTATCCAGCAGATGCAGCTCGCTGCCCATCTCGGCGTAGTTGTTCACGAGAAACATCACATAGCCATCGCCCTCCTCGGCCGTCTCGTCCGCCCTGGGGATGTACACCGGCTCCTGCACCGCGTGCGTCGGGCCCGGGAAATACACGCTCGACGCGCCCGTCCCGACGTCCACGCGCGCCACGGCGTTGTACACGGGCGCGCCTCCCCCCATGACGGGCGCGATGGCGGCGAAGTCCGTGCCGAGGGCGGGGTCCAGGACGGGCATGAAGCAGTGCGCGTATTCCTTCATCGATCGGCGATCGTCGATGCGCGGGAACTCGCAGTTGAACGGGGCCAGCTTGACGGGCGGCGGCAGGTCGAGGTCGGCCGAGTGCGGGTCGAGCGTGAAGCGCGTCATGTAGCTGGCGAGCTCGTGCGGCTTGGGGGCGGAGCCGTCGTCCTCGGGCCACCAGAAGAAGACGTTTTTGTCGCAGAGCGGGAGGTCGAAGATGATGGCGCCGGTGGCTGGGTCTTCGTATGCGTTGGAGGTGTGGCCGGGGAAGGCGTTGGGGGCGCGGAACCACTGGGTGTGGGTGTGGGTTAGTGCTGGGTTGGTGGAGGTGTGAGGCAAAGGGGTGGATTTCTAAAAGGGAAAATAGACGCCGTCGTCTAGTACGTATGCTTGTTCGTGACGGGTCAAGATGGCGGGTTGCTGGGTATTGCTGCTCACCTTGACATCTGATCCTTTGGCGCCGCGGCGAGGGAGCACCCCGAGATAGAACGGGACGTCCGAACGCCATCCCCAGTGCTCGCCGCCCTTTTTCATCCTCTCGATGTCGCAGACCTGAGGGATGATTGGGAAAAGAACCTTTGGTGTTCGGTCAGACCTCGAGCGTTCGCAGCACCTGTCAAGGCACTTACCCAGTTTTCAGTGACGGCAAAGTCATGGATCATGCCGACAACCGGCGCGACGAGCCAGACGGTTTCGGTAAACTTGCCATCGGGCGAGACGGAGAAGTAGCACACATCCGGCGTGCCGTCTCCCTTCGCCTCGTACCCCATCCCGACCAATTCGCCCGAGACGGGATCGATTTTCGGGTGAGCGGTGAAGGTCATGCTCGGGAGCTGGCCTTCGAAATCGTACAGCCCGATGGTCTCCAGCGTGCGGGGGTCGAGACGGTAAGGCGGCGCATCCTCCTTGCATGCGAGCAGCTTGCCGTTGAAGGAGAAGACGTTCGTGTTGGCTGTGCTGCGGACCTGGAACTCGACTGCGTCCGTGTACTTGTTGCGATATTTGCCTGGGCGTCGTCAGCCATGACCGGGACTCGACATCTCGCAGCGCCAGAGGATACCGATCAGCGCGCGGCCGGCTTCTCTTTCACGCACGAACTTCTCGGTCCGAACGTAGCGCTGCTTGAAGTGGACGCGGCCCTTGTGAATGCGGAAAGCGCTGATGTTGCCATCGCCATTGAACCACTGCGTTGGATCAGCAGGCATTCACTCCGCATACAACGAGGGCTGGCGTACCGGATCGTCCTCGACGAAGGGAGCAAACTGCGGATCGGGCATCACCCGGTAAAATGTGCCGTCCACCTCTTCGGGGATTTCTCCAAATACTTCCAGGTTCTGGACTTCGCCTTCGTAGCGGCACGGCCTCATGAACCCGGAGAACTGAGGCTTGTCATTGAACGCATTTACGCCGCGGATCGTCTGCTTCAGGTAGTGTCCGGCCATGGTCGAAAGATGGTAGAGTGTGTGGTATCTCTGAAAAAGAATATACTGTAAAGTAGTTGGTGACGCTTGCTCCTTTGTCTCTGCAACAATGGAGCCTAGACACAAGGGAGGAAGAGACGAGATGGCCGTGTGAGATGATGCTTATGTTGAAGCACATGTAGGGGGTTACAACAAAGATATAGTCCAACGCGCAGAATGCGGCAGACAATGACGGTATTTGTGCCTGAAACCACAGGGTGATTCCCACTCAATGGCGTCTGAGCCATTTGAAACCCGGTACGCTGAAAGGCCACTTGGATTGCTGATCGTCATGCAGAAAGATGGGCTGACCCCGCACTCAGCGGCTAACACAGGAAACCGCCGTAAACAGCCGGCCCTTTCGAATGCTAATAATAGTATTGCAATTAGCCTTGAGCAGATAAAACCTCACACTTGGACCCGCTAATAACAAACTCGCATGCACCACCATCTCGACGCGTACGCATCGCCGCCGTAACTCTGCTGGTGTCGAGTTGTGCTTTTCTCCAAGGCCCTAACCGATGACTCCTTGCCAGGTACCCGCTTGATATGGCTCACTTTCCGAGTGGCACTGTCTCGTCTTCAGTGCCGAAGCCTGCTCTCGGGCCCCACTCATCGACCTCAGTGCCTTTCACGTAACCAAATCTCACCTTCAACTCCTTGAGGTCATTGCTGAAACTGGGAACACCGCCCCTCGAACAAGTGGAAGCCTCTCTGTTTATGACGAGGTTGTCGCCGGTGGTGGTGGTGCAGAGCACTTGCATGAAGCCGCCTGACTCGGCAGGGATGCCGTTCTGAACGAGCGCGACGATTCCGAACGCGATGAAGCCGGCTGAAACAAGGAGCGGTACGCTATACGCCCAGACAAGAGACTCTTTCCGAGCGAACGAGTACGCGTTCTCCCACGGACTTCTGGTGACGTTTGCGGTGATATCAGTATTGGGCCGGGCAAGCATTGATATCGTCGCATTCCGGAGCATCTCCTCGTAGAGCCGGGGACTGAGCTGGCTAAAGTCGTACGTGGTCCCGAACCATGCTTTGGTAGTCGAGACCCAAGGCGTCTGCGCGATAAGCGTGTTCCCCACGAACTCGCCTTCCATTCCTGGCACACATTCCATCAGCAACTGAAGTCCTCACACGAGGTCAAATGGAGCCCTACCGGCTTTTGAGATGGCACCGCCAAGGGTGAAAGACACGGCGTCGGCAATCGCTCTGATGTTGGAGTCGTGAAAGGCATCCGAAACAGTGATGTTGGGAGAGCCTAGGTCGGGCTTGTCGTATAACACAATGTCGTCCGGAAATGGCTTGTTCCAAGCTGCAGCGTTTTGCTCGTCCTCCGGATCCACCACTTGATACGGTGCGAAGAGATAGGGGTAGCCAAGCGTCGTGGCATTAAGCAAGTATTTTCGCTCGACTGTCACGTCCACGGCTTGGCTGCCGTTCAAAAAGGTAACGTTAGCATGGTATGTTGAGGCAAAGTAGGTGCAGCTCATATTCGCCACCCCCCTTGGGCCGTACTGGACGTCGAAGTAGAACTTTGCATCTCTGTCCGATGGTGCGCCGAGAAAGTTTGCGGGCGGCGAGTACTCCATGCGAGCCTCCTGGTTGTTCTTGTAGGATGAGAAGGCCCCGTAAAACTCAAACGTACGGTTCTCGAGACCGGCCCAGTAGCCAGATTCGCACTTGTAGTCTGGCCCATCGAATCGGATGGCGTATGAGCAGTTGAGACCGCATGGGCTTTTAGACGTGAGGTGTTCGCCGTTGAGGAGCGCGCTTTTAGCGATCCGGAGCGTGAAGTCGTTGGGGTTCCTGCCTTGAATCAGAGATGTTTATATCAAGAGGAAAAGGACATTTCTTACCTATACCATCCGTCACTGCCTGTAAGAAACAGCGCCGTGTTGTACATTGCATTCAAAGAGCCATCGCCCCGGAAGCGCACGTCAAACGTAGGCACTGAAATGTTTTCCGTTGTGGGTACCAGTCGGGGCGATACAATCAGAGCGCCAGGCGGGAAGATGGATGCAATTGGGATCAGCTGGAGGATTAGGCCGAAGAGCCACAAGACGGTAGTGGCCTGTAACATGTCCCAGGAGAGAAGCTCGGTGGCAGCCGTGGGCACCGACATCAGGCCATCAATGGTGGAAACCTTGAGGCACTTCAGACGAAGCTGTCGCCAAAGTAACTGTGTGAAAGCGGTTGAGGAAGCAAGCACGAGAGACATGCTAAAGAGCCGGACGATGGCGTTGGCAGCGTTGCTCACGTAGGTTTGAGGAATCGACTTCGCCACCAGCCGCTTGTCCAAGATCTGGAAGAAAATGAGGTTCCCGATCGCCAGCGCTACGGCTTTTACAAGTCAGTTGAATACGCATTTTCTGTCGGAGGTCGCAGCTCACCCAATACATAGCAGCCGTAGATGATCATGTGCGTTTTGGTAAGAGAGAATCCCCTCGAGCCCTTGCCACGCAGCTTTTTCATCCTTATAGCGCTGGCATCTTCTTCTTTCGAGAGACCCGGGTGTGGGATTTGGTGGTAGGCGACATTGCTGCGTTCAGAAGAACTCGCAAGTGGCAGACTCATCGTAGTCGGCCGTACGCTGTAAGGGGTTCAAACAAGGCTCTAAATCGTAACAGGCGCGCAGCAGAGAGATAGCGGGCGAATGGCGTAGTTATAGTCTTTACAAGCGCCCGCCCCCAAATGCATACGTTGTTGTTGTTCCAGCCTCGCATGTTGCATCCTGGATATAAGCCTTCATTGGTCCGTTCATGATGTGGAGCCATGTTGTGCTTACGCCAAGCGTTGCACACCAGGCTATGTACGTACGTATAGTATAGCCCTACTATTTAGAATTTTGGTCAAATCACAGCTCTAAATATGGGTGATGCGGTATAGGAAGCAGGCCAGGAACCGCAGGCAGTGTGTCTGCGATGCTGCATTCGGCGTAGGGTTCACGATCGTGTGCCGCGAGGCCTCTAACGACTGCTGACTACTGACTGCTGACTGCTGACTGCTTCACCGCTTGTACCTGCCTAATCCATCGCTGGCTGCGAATTTGCACCCCACACTCCCGTGGAAACATATAAACTGATCTCACATTTGCAAAGGCTTCCATTAAACATCACACCTCCACCACCAACGCAGAATGGCATCAATCCCCGCTTCGACCACGCCCTCCTTCCTCGGCAACCCGATCGAGATCTGCATCGTCTCACGCGACTACAAACGCACCATCAGCGGCCTCAATGCACTCGGCATCGGGCCCTGGCGCTGCTCCTCCTTCACGCCCGCCAACACAGCCAACCAGACCTACCGCGGGAAAGCCTCGCCCTTCAGCATGCGCGTCTGCGTCGCCAAGCTCTCTCCGACAATAGTTTACGAGGTCATCCAGCCCATCAGCGGTGACACCATCTTCCAAGAGTTCCTCGACCAGCACGGCGAAGGCGTGCATCACATGGCGTACGACATGAACGGCATTCCGTTTGAGCAGCGGATCAAGGACTTTGAGAAGAGGGGCTTCGTCATGTCGCAGGGAGGCAGCTGGCTGGGCAAGGTTCACTCCGCCTTCTTTGAGACCGAGGACCAGACGGGCACCTGCTTTGAGACGCTTGAGTTTCCTGCCGAGTGGGGCCGTCCCGGGCCGGACGAGTGGTTCCCGCATGCGTCGGTGGCTCAGTACAAAGGCGCCTCTTCTTTACCAATCCAGATCACCATCGCTCTTTTGCTCGCCATTCGATCCGTGTAGGAAATTGACGATTCGGGATGCAATGAGCCCGACCCAGACGATGAGACGGACGGCTGCACTTTGAAAATCCTACGCATCTCAGCCCTCCGCCTGTTTGTAAGGCTATACGTTGCCGATGAGATTTGTCCAAGGTTTGGCCTCCATTGGCAGGCCGGATGAGTGATTTACAAGGAAAGCTGGGGCGCATCTCGGAAACTCCTACGGATAGCTTACGCGAGATTGCGGAAGGCGAATTAGAATAGTAGAAGCGACATGAGAGGGATAGAGGAAGCCAGTACTTACACATCAATGTGACCAACTTCATGTGTGGCGTCGATCTGTGGCACAGCGTCCACAACCCACAGTCCACACTTCACCTACTTCCAGCTAACCTAGATGTTCACAGTCCCATAACGTGCTTATTGTGTGTTTGACACTATGCGAGATGTGTGGCTCTACACCCACAATGCAATTTCAACTGCTTTACTACACACGCAACTACAATATTATCACACAAACATGCTCCTACGGGCATGGTAGTACTAGTGTGAGCCGATTTCCTCAGAATTGCTAAAGACCGTTATGTTGCAAGAGAGCAGAAAATAACCCCGGGACGGTAAAGAAAATCGGCGACGTCTTTCCATAATCCTTCCGATACTGGCTTGATTCGGCGAGCTACAACGAAAGAAGCGGAGCAGATAAAGCCAGAACATGGGCAATATAAAGCACGTCACATAACTTGTTTAGTTCGCTTACATCCCATCACTACCTTGCAACCCACCCCGATAATCACCCAAAAGCAGCACCCACCACCGTCATCCAATCATGTGCCGCTACAGGTACGTATATATCTTTCCAACATTTGGCTTTCGATATAACATCAGGCAGGTACCCGAGATATCCCAGCCCTTTAAGCTTACCAAGGATCATACATTTACTCTATTATATCGGTAGGTACTTAAATATAACGATGCGGTGTTGTTTTCCGCAAGGCCGATGCGGGTGATGGACCAATTTCGTTTGATGATATCGCCGCAGCAGTTGTCCTTTATTTTCCTTCTTTTTACCGGTTTGGGGTTCAATTTGCAATGGACAAAGTATAGACTCAAAAGAATAATCAGTGTTGCTACTCCACCGCTGCTCTCAATTATAAGGGTATGTACGGTACGGGGGTGGGTATCTCTACGCTAAACTGCACAACCAAACAAGGAGAGAGAGAGTCTCAAAACCACCAACTGACTGACTGACTGACTGACTGACTGCACAAGGTCTGTCCTCCCCCTCCCTTCCCGTATTCTACAACGATTATACACACTGCACAAACCAAAGAAAGCCAAAAAAAAAAAAAAAAAAAAAGCCAAGAAAAAAAAACGTCCTCCTTTACTCCGAGATGTATACACAAAACACAAGAAACCCCCCCCCCCCAAAAAAAAAGAGGGGGAAACAAGGAACAAGAAACAAGACCCGTCTGTCTACCTAATCCGCACCTTCACGCCGGCGCCCCTCACGCTCGCCCAAACGCTCTCCTGCACCTTCACCGGCAACTTGCGCCCCTTGAGCGCCTGGTCGATCAGCCACAGGCCGACGACGAACTCCTCGCGCCGCAGCCGGCCCACGCCGCGGCCGTCGACCAGGTTCCACACCTCCTCCAGCACGTGCGGCGGCAGCCGCGACCGGCCCCAGATGTCGCGCACCACCAGCGCGCTGACGTCGTCCTGCAGGCCCGCGAGCGTCGTGTTGGGGTGCTGCGTCACCGCCGGGTGCAGCAGGCGCGGCGCGAGCAGCACGCCGCGGTTCGCCGCCCACACGCCTTCGTACCGCTTGCGCTCGCGCTCCGTGATGGTCTCGCGCCACCGCTTGCGCGCCCCTTCGGCGTGCTTGTTCGGGTGTTTCGGCCGCAGGTGGCGCGTCTTCTTGTGCTTGCCGTGCGGGTCGTCGCTCAGGTCCGAGTCGCTCGCGCTCGGCTCTTTGCGGAGGGTGGGCATTAACAATCTTCCTGGGGGCTTCTTCTGCGGGCTCGGCGTGCGTGAATGGAAGATGTTGTGGGGGTGGTGGTGGTGGTGATGGTGGCTGTTGCCGCTGCGGCGCGGAGGCGGCGGGAGAGGGGTGGTTGATTTGGCTGGTGTGGGTGCCCGGGAGCCTGCGAGAGCGGCGCCGACCATGGCGTTTGCAAGGGAATCACCGGTCAAGTGCGGCTCGATCTTCTTGAAGGATTCGCGTTTGTATGCGGAGCTGATGGGGGGAGGCGGGAGCAGCTGTCGGCCTGCAGGCGGAGCGGACGATGTCCCTTCAGCAGCAGCAGAGTGCCTGCGGAGGTGGGCAACCTGAGGTGGACCAACCTTCTCCGAGGTTCCCTTCTTGGTGGGAGCGTTGTCCTGGGGGATCTTCTTCGTACTCCGTCGGGGGGGAGGCAGGATTGGCTTCGCATGGCCGTCACCTTGCGTCTCAGGGGCTGACGTGTATGCGGCATCTTCGTCTTCGGAGTCGTCTTTTGCGGGCGGCGGGATCTCGCGGGCTGAGGTCGCAAACGTGGGTTTGGCAGGCACTTTCGGAGACACGTGGGGACTCGACTGCGGGGTTATGTCGCCCAAGAATTTGGCTGGTTTGGGAGCCGGCTTGGGCGCAGGCTTTGGCTTCTTGGCGGAGAGATTCCCGGCGCTCACAGGGCGTGGCCTCGACATGGCCGGGGTTTCCAGCTCTGGAGCAGCAAATGGCACCGTTATGTTCCGGATCGGTTTGGGCGACTTCAGCGGCGGGGGACCTCCTTTCGAGGTAAGAATAGGAGGAGGCTTGGGACTGCGGGCTGCAGCGGGCGAGGCGGCTTGCTGTGCCTTGTTCTGTTCGAACATCTTGACCAGAGAGGTTGTGGGTTGTATGGAGGAAGCGTCGGTAGGATCGGATGTCTGCGAAGGAGAGCGGCTCGCCCGGGACGGTAGCGTCTTCGCGTCGGCTGAGGGCGGAGCTGCAGCTGCAGCATTGAACCTTGCCCTGGCATCGCCGACGGAGATGGAGGCGGGCTGCTCCTCGCCCGAGGTGTTCTCCGAGGCGCCATCCATCATGCTCCTGCGCCTCGTGTCCGAGGCTTCGGGTTGCGGGGTGTGTCGGGCGGCTGCACGGGTGGCCGCGAGCATGGACGGCGAGCGGGCGCGATCGGATTGGGAGTGTGGCAGGCCGAGGGCAGACGTGTGGGAGCTCTGGGAGGTGGTGCTGTTTCCGGAGAACTGGGGGCGGAGCAGTTGAGGCTGAGGGGTGGTCGACTGCCGAGCGGCGGCCAATGCACCGTTGTTGCCGCTGTACGTCTTCGGCGCGGGCTTGGGCCTGACGGGCGGCTTGCCAAAGGCCAGCGACGCGCCCTTCAGCGCGGCATCGCGAGCGTTGTACGGGGTGCTCGACCGCGAGTCCGCCGGCTGCTGGCGCTGCGGAGTGGCCGGCGCCATGGGCGTGCGATGCGGCAGACTGCTGCTCATCCGGCCATCGGTATTGTCGGGGCTGTGTGCGGCGGGCGGCGCGGGTGACGGCGGGGCATCTGGTCGGCGGGAGGGAGGAGGAACGCGAGACGAAGGTAGCAGGCGTGCGAGTGGAGCCCGGGGCTGCTTATTGAGCGAGCTGGTCGGCAGGGCAGGCTGGCGGTGGCAGTGAACTGAGCATCCCGGCGGCGATCGGCGCAGTGTGTTTCACGCCCAACACGTGCTCGCGCGTCGCTTCCTCCGCACTGCTGCCTGCCCCGGCGCGTCGCCCGCTCCTGCACTTTAATCTTCTGCGCGCACAATGTGAAAGACTTCCGATCCCATTCCGCTCCGTCCTGTGCGACGGACGGCTGGCAACGCTCGACTGCGGTGACCTTACTCGCGCCCGCCAAGCTGGAGGCCTCGTGCCAGCATCCGCCGCGCTGACCAACCACGTCACCTCTCCCTCTAGCCCAAAGCGCCATGGCCGCGCGATTTGCCGTGCAGAGCCAGGAAGCGCTCGACGAGGAGCAGCGCATGTACAGCCATGGCACCATGACCGAGCAAGAGCTGGACGAGAAGTGCGCCTTGCCCCGCCTTCCGCATACCCTGCGGTCTGACCTCACCTCCCAGATACCCCACCCGTCCGCACAACCATTCAACAACCCTGCCCTTCCATTCCCTCTACCTGGACCTCTTCAATCCTCTCAATGAGAACAAGAAGAAGCCCACCGGCCCCGTTGCCTCTCGCAGGAAACAAGGCCCCCATGGAAAAGCACACATGACCCCGAATGAAATCCGCCGCAACATCGTCGACCGCTTCATTTCAAAATGGCGCCAGCAAGTCGGCAACGACATCTATGCAGCCTTTCGCCTCATCATCCCCGAGAAGGACCGTGACCGCGCCATGTACGGCCTGAAGGAAAAGGCCATCGGCAAGCTGCTGGTGCGCGTCCTGCGCATCGACAAGGACTCTGAGGACGGGTTTAACCTCCTGAACTGGAAACTTCCCGGGCAGAATGCCAGAGTTGCCATGGCCGGCGACTTCGCTGGAAGGTGCTTCGATGTCATCTCCAAGCGGCCCATGCTGACCAAGCCCGGCAACATGACCATCGGCGAGGTGAACGAAAGGCTCGATACGCTGTCTGCCGCCTCCAAGGAGGAGGATCAGGTGCCAATCTTCGAAGACTTCTACCAGCGCATGAACGCCGAGGAAATGATGTGGCTCATCCGTGTCATCCTCCGCCAGATGAAGGTTGGCGCAACCGAGAGAACCATCTTCGATATATGGCACCCCGATGCCGAGAGCCTCTTCAATGTGTCGTCCAGCCTACGGAGGGTGTGTTGGGAACTGTATGATCCTTCAATCCGCCTTGATGGTGAAGGCGCGGTCATCGGGCTCATGCAGTGTTTCCAGCCGCAACTTGCTGCTTTCCAGATGTACTCGTTCGAGAAGATGGTGCAGCGCTTGAAGCCAACCGAAGACGATGACGAGTTCTTGATTGAGGAGAAGCTCGATGGAGAGCGCATGCAGCTGCACATGGTCGAAGATGAAAATGTGCCTGGCGGCAAGCGCTTCCGCTTCTGGTCTCGCAAAGCCAAGGATTACACCTACCTTTACGGAAACGGATTCGAGGACGACAACAGCGCTCTAACACGCCACCTCAAGGATGCATTCCATGACGGCGTGCGCAACATCATTCTAGATGGAGAGATGATTACCTGGGATATGGAACAAGACGCCATAGTGCCGTTTGGAACGCTGAAGACGGCAGCTCTCTCAGAGCAGAAGAATCCCTTCTCGACTGGCCGACGCCCGCTGTACAAGATATTTGACTGCCTTTACCTGAACGATGAGCCTCTCACGCAATACACACTACGTGATCGTCGAAAGGCACTCGCTGCCAGCATCCACTCCATCCACCGCCGCTTCGAAATCCACAACTACGACTCGGGCCATACTCCATCCGACATCGAGACCCTCCTGCGCAAGGTCGTGGCTGAGGCCTCGGAGGGTCTGGTGATCAAGAACCCGCGCTCTTCATACCGGCTGAACCAGCGCAACGACGACTGGATCAAGGTAAAACCCGAGTATATGACCGAGTTCGGCGAGGAGCTGGACTGCGTCATTGTCGGCGGCTACTGGGGCTCCGGGCACCGCGGCGGCAAGCTCTCGAGCTTCTTGTGCGGGCTGCGGGTCGACCAGGCCCAGGTCGACAAGGGCGCCAACCCGATGAAGTGTTATTCCTTCTTCAAGGTCGGCGGCGGCATGACGGCCAACGACTACGCAGCCATACGACACGCCACGGGCGACAAGTGGCAGAAGTGGGACTCGGCGCGGCCGCCGACCGAGTTCATCGAGCTGGCGGGCGGCGAGCAACGGCAGCACGAGAAGCCCGACGTGTGGATCAAACCGTGCGACAGCGTCGTCGTGTCGGTCAAAGCCGCATCGGTCGGGCAGACGGACCAGTTCCGCATAGGGCTGACGCTGCGGTTCCCGCGATTCAAGAAGCTGCGGAGTGACAAGACCTGGAAAGAGGCGCTGTCCATCCAGGACTTCATGACGCTGAAGGGCAACGCCGAGGCTCAACACCGCCAGAAAGAGCTCAAGGTCGACGACGGCCGCCGCGTCAAGCGCCAGCGCACGTCGAAGAAGAAGCTCAAAACCATCGCGGGCGTCGTCGACGACGCCGAGGCGGCCACGGGCGCCGCCGAACCCAAAAAAGCCGCCGCCCCCCAGGTCTTCGCCGGCTTGACCTTCTACATCATGACCGACTCCGTCTCCCCGAAGAAATCCAAGGCCGAGCTCGAAGCGCTGGTGAAGGCGCACGGCGGCGCCCTCGTCCACTCGGCCTCTGCAGCCGCCGCCCCCGTCCTCGTCTGCATCGCCGACCGCCGCCTCGTCCCCGTCGCGTCGCTGGTGAAGAAGAACGACTGCAGCATCGTGCGGCCGGCGTGGCTGCTGGACTGCGTCGCGCAGGCATCGTCGGATCGGGATGCCGCCACCATCACACGCGGCGGCGGCGGCGGCGGGGTGAATGCTGTAGAAGCGTTGCTCCTCCCGTACGAAGGCCACAGGCACCTCTTCCACGCCACGGACGAGGACGCCGTTGCGGCGGCGGACAACGTGGACGAGTGGGGCGACTCGTTCGCGCGCGACTTGGCGTCGGTCGAGGAGCTGAGGATGGTCATGGACGGCATGCCGGATCCGTCGTCCACGGAGCAGAAGGAGAAGAAGAAGAATGGGGGCCGATCGAAAGGGAAAGGACCAGCAGCCACGGGTTTCGACATGGACGCCTTCCTCGAGCAGGCCGATGACGGGCACGGTTTGCGCTTGGCGGGCGGCGACGTGGCTGCGGCGCGCGGCTGGCTGTTTCGCGGGTGCAGGGTGTGGTTTGACGACGACGGCGGCGATGAGGGTCTGGGAGGAGGAGGAGGAGGGGGAGGGGCGTCGACGGATGTGGACGTGGATGGTGATGATGATGATGATGCGCGCATGCGGCTTTACCTCGCCAAGCAGACGGTGCGGTTCGCGGGCGGCGAGGTCGCGGGGGGTGGTGACTTGGATGCGGATACGCGGGTGACGCACGTTGTCGTTGCTCCGGGGACGAGCAAGGATCGGTTGAGGGAACTGCGGCAGGCGCTCGCGGATAGGCGGACGGTGGAGGGAGGTAACAGGATTCCGCGCGTGGTGGGCGTGGAGTGGGTCGAGGAGAGCTGGAGGGAGAGGACGGTGGTGGATGAGGAGATGTTTGTTGCGAGGTGATGATTGCTGTTGGCCTTTTTCTCACGATTACATCGGTTTCAATCAGCACAGTTTGAACGCTTCCTGCATGTGTGGTTGAGTTTGAATATGTCTATGGAGTGCAGTGGTGCGGACATGTTGAGCTTGAGATTACAGGGCACGGTGAAGGATGTTTACGGAGAAGCCGGAAAGAAGCTTCGATTCGCGGCTTCTAGTTGGATTCGAGAAGTCTAGAAACGCCTACAGTGGGCTGATACCCCGGCAAGCGCAGGGTCGCCGGGCATACCCGTTGTGGAGATGCAAAAGTGTTTCACCTCCCTCTTGCCTAAGGAACCAGCGGCGGAAGCCGAAAGTCCGTCAGACCAATGACACGGTATCGATAGCAAGAACACGCAAGGGAAGCGTTGAGGCAAGACGGGGCCAACAAAGCGCAATGTGGTGGCGGAGGATGGGGTGACAATGGTGCGTTCCCTGCGCCGCCCACCGGCAAGGGCAGGATCCGATGCAGCACGGAATCGTACAACTTCGATCTGTGCGCAGGTGGTTGTGGGGTGATGTGCGCAACACAGTTTCAGGAGAGGAGTAGTGACAGAAAGAAAAGGTGCCGACAGGGCTCTCGCTCGTGCCGAAAACATTCGATGTGGCCGATCATGCCGATCCGGGATGCCGACTGCTACTTAAGACGTCTGCGGCCGCCGACCACCGCGGCTGCCGCTTTTCCTGATCGCCCCAACCCAGCCCTGGCCTTCTGCTGCCCCACCACGGTCTTTGCTCGCCGGAGCCCGTTTCTTTGTCCAGCAACACCCGCAGTTCGTTCGGATTACCACAACACCTACGTACGCAATGGCCTCCTCGTCCCCGTGCCCTGCCGACGACCCCATGACCGGCCGCCTCCTGTGCGCCGCGTCCGCGCTGTACTCGAACCGCGCGGGCTACTTAAAACCCGTGCTGGAGCAGGGAACCGTCCTCGTCTGGATCGCCGTTTGCACCGTCATTGTCCACTGGATCGTTAAGAAGGTCACGCCGCCCGAGAACGACTCCGAGAGCTGGAACGGCTTCATGCAGTCGACGTACGGCGACGAGCGCGACGAGAGCGGCAAGATTTAACCTTTCCAATCGTCATGACCGTTTGCTGCGGATGCGGATGCGGAGCACCCGAGACCGTGTGGACGTGGACGGATGGGAGGCGGTTGGGCAGCCCCGTGCTCATGGTGATTACTACTCTATCAGATAATCCTAGTTGCTCTTTGAACTCACGCGGCTCCAGGCATGTTTTATGGCGGCTTTGGCGCGATTCTGACGCCGTTGTTTGGCGTTTCGTCGTCGTTTGCCGATGACGAGGCTGGGTACAATAATGCCTTGGGGTTTTTCTGCATTCGTACGTTGCCTCTGTGTGTGCTTTTCATGTCTAACATGATGGCAGTTTGGACCGTGTTTAATACCTTTTTTCCTCTGGGCCCTTTCACCACGTACGTCCCGCCAAATGCTCTCCGCCACCGTACTGTTCTGACTTGGACGCAGAGACGTCGTGACCATAGCGACTTATTCGGCGCTGGAAATCTACCTCTGTCTCCTTGGTGCCAGCTACTTCGTCGCCAGCATGCTGGGCTACTACAGCATGGGAAACGCCATTTGCAAGGACCAAGGCCTTCCCGACTTCCTGTTTCCCATGGGCAATGTCAAGTCTTCTTCTTCTTCGAAGCAGGAGATGCGGAAATCCTCGGTCTCTTAGCCATGGTTCGCATCGTCGAGTAGGGAAGCTCATCTGAGGAATCTTGATCTCTGCATTACCACACGCTATCAATTCCAACACAAAAAAGGCCATTTCATTTTACAGGGGGCGAAGGGTTCATTTTTGACGAGAAAAGCCAAGGAAGATGGTGAAGAGAATGAGTCAGGCCAGCAGCATCTGCGTCGTAAGATATTCCACCATGCTCACACGGCAGACAGTTGGATACGAGATGTGGAAGTAAATATGAGTTTTTAGTGCGCACATTTGAGTCCGGGTCTTGTCATACAAAAAGGGTGTCGACGTCGGTGAGCTCAGCCATGTTCGCATTGGGAAAGGCGGGCGGGCGCCATCTCTCGTCTCTGCGCTTCGCTGCACCGCCACTGCTCCTTCGCCTCATCATCACCGCCGGCCGATGCCAACGCCGCCGCTGTCGCCCCATGTCACTTCCCATCGGTATGGCTTGGTCGAGTCATCCGCCGATAGTGCGGGGTCCGATGCGCGCACTGATGCCTGAAAGACGAAGCTGGTGCCTGGCGTCGTCGACACCGGATCTTTTTATTTTGGGTGGTGGTTGACGCAGTCAGATAACAGGACCGGTAACAAGATGGGTGACGGCAGTGCGGAGTGCGCTGGGCTGTGGCGGTGTCGGGGAGGATGTGGTGGAATCCTTCGCCGGTAAAGTGCTTGATCTCACTACTGCCTGCCTTTCACGGCCGGGCGCGGGGGCTGACGGTCAGCAACAGCACTTCTGGCGAGTTGCTGCGAGATGAGATCTGCTCGCAGCATTGTTTCATCATGTCCTTGACTTGTTGGAATTGAGCGTGCTTGCTCCAAAGGCAGACACCGCCCCCGGTCCTTCCTGATCAGGAACTGGGGAGAGCGGCGAAGGAAGCGGCGCCCGGGCCACCTGCCTGCCTGGAGTCAACTCACCTATTACTGTGACTCAGCCCCGATTTCACTCGAATTCTTCATTTCTACTATTTAAACCCGCGAGCCTGCGGCACAAGGTCCGCTTCATCATCAATCATGGATTCCACCACCCGCGCCAGCTGGAAGGTCCAGCCCACCGTCGAGAAGCACACCGAATACGTTCCGTTCCACCGCGCCCGCCAGTTCTTCGCCGTCGACGCCTCCGGCTCGACTTCCGGCAGCATCATCAGGCGCGAGTATGAGTTCGTCCAGAAGCTGATCGAGGGCCATCCCGACGACCGCACGGCTCTCTGGGGCTCCGACTGCGAGGACCCGACCAACATCTTCCCCAAGAAGTCCTGGTCGGCAAACATGGGCGGCACCCAGCCCTCTCGCATTCTGCAGAACCGCGCCGCGCTGGACACCATCGGCGCCTCGGACGTGTGGTATCTGCTCACCGACGGCGAGATCTGGGGCAACGACGTCGAGACGCTCTGTGGCCTGGCCATGGACACCGGCGTGCTCAACGTCCCCACCATCTTCGTCATCACCGGCAGCAAGAGAGCCTCTCCGTCTGATCTCAACGTGTCGGTCGGCGTTTCCTTCGTGGCCAACGCCCAGGACGTCCTCATTCTATTCAAGGAAACCTCGACCGGCCACCTGTACATGATCGCCGCCAAGGGCTGCTTCCAAGCCCTCGACCCCAACAATCACGACCTTGAGACCTGGGCTCCGCTGAAGCAGCTATTCTCCGAGACGGAGCTCATCGAGCTACTGCGCACACATGGAATCCAGGTGCCCACCGCCCAGAGCCGCCCCAACCTTACCTCGGGCACCATCAGCTTGGGAGAAGAGTGGGACAAGCTGAATCCGGGCGCTGTCGTAGATCTTGACCTGCTCGTCACCGCCGGCGGTAAGCTCAGCAACACCGACGTCGACGAACTCCTGGCAGAAGAGGCCTTCGGGAAGCTTTCGCTGGCCTTCAAGACGCGTGGCCGCATCCAGGACTTGCGCAACTTCCTGATCAGCCAGAAGATCGAGGAGATCAACATCAAGCTTGAGGATGTGTCTGGGGCACGAGAGATCATTTCCCGGCTCAGCGACCAAGCCCTCGACGCCAGCGCTCGAGATGCCCTCCAGCTCCAGCTGCGCGAGGCCCATGCCCGCAACCGTCACAACTACCAGAATGCCGTCAGGACGTTGAGGGAGTCGGGCGAGGATCAGGCTGCGCGCGACCGCAACCGGCTCGTCAACTTCGCACTGGAGCAGCTCGCCGCCATGGAGAGCTCGGGCTACACTGCCGACATCCTCTCTCGCCGCAGCAACCGCGCCCGTCGAGCCGCCACAGTCGCAGACGGGGGTGAAATCTCCGTCCAGAGCCTTGACCTGGACACTCCGAACGCCTTCCGTGGCGAATGCAACATCTGCTGCGGCGAGGACGAGGTCATGTCCATCTCGCTGAAGGCCGGGGCGGACGGCGCGGCCAACACGGATAACTTTGCCCTGGACTTCCCTCTCGCAGCCGGCCGGTTCAAGTCCAACAGAGACGTCATCTCCAGCCAGTTCGTCTGCTTCCAATGCGCCCTTGCTTTCGAGGGGAGGTCATTGTTCAAGGAACAGCTGGCGGCGGTGCTGCCCACGGTGGACTGCCACGGAAGCAACAAGAAGTACATCTACGAGCAGCTGCATCTCGCTCTGACCGGCGGCCTCCGTGTCGGCGCTTCTGGCACGTCACAGCTCTTCATGACCATCCTGGATCGCACTCTCAGGGAGAAGGAATGGGCGGGTGCTGGCTCCGACATGGCCCCCGACGCAGAGACGGCGCAGCGGCGGGACCTGTTCCATTGGGTTCTGGACAACTTGCTCGAGAGGACCAGCTGCAGGGAGACGTTCAACGAGCAGGGCCAGTGGGTCACATACGGCAAGGCACTTGCTTGGGCGGCCAAGGACTTCCGAGAGCAGGGCGTCGACAGCTGGGCTGTGGGCTACCCGACGGCCGGCTTCATGCAGTTGATCCAGTTCGGCCGCCACCTAGAAGCCTTCGATGCCCAGGCGGTGCGAGACCTGCGTGTGGCAAAGGTGCTGCACTCGGTGGCATCGGCATACCTGGCGCAGCTGTACAAGAACATGCACAGCGGCAACCAGTCGTGGAAGCAGCCGCTGCTCGAGCTCATCTACGCCGACTTCAACGCCGATCTCGTCCCCACGGACAAGCGCGGCCACGAGTCCGTCCTCAACGACTCTGCCGTCTTCTGGGAGCGCCTCTCGACCTTCCTGAAGGCCGACGCCGAGCTCCTCGCCGACTGGGATGCCGCCGACATCGAGCGAGCCATGGGCCGGGTGCAGCTGCTCGCCTTCTGGCTCGTCTACCTGCAGCGCGAGCACACGCGGGCGAAGACGTACTTCCAAAAGCTCCGCACCGATCAGCCCCTCTCCCACGCCCTGCTGGACGCCAACAGCCGCGATGCCCTCGCGCCGTCCGTCACCCACCCCTCCCTCCTCTCCATCTTCCGCGGGCCCGACACCACCGACCCGTTCACCCTCGCCCTACGCGCCCGCCACAAGGGGCCCTCCCCCTTCTCCACCCCCTTCGGTCCCAGCGTCCTGCGCTGCTGCTACCCCGCCTGCCGGGAACCCTTCCTGTCCGCCGACGACCAAGCCGCACAACAGCTCGAGAAGTACGCCAGCGACGACAAGCCCTGGCCGCCCCGGGTCCTCGACCAGCTCCGGCAAGCCCGCGCGCGCCACCTCGCCGCCGTCTTCGCCCTCGACGCCGCGTCCTTCGTCGCCGCCGAGAGCCAGACCGGCCTCCCCGCCGTCACGGCCTCCCCGGCCCCGCCCCGCAGCACCCACTGCAACCTGCACGTCAGCATCGCGCGCGCGTGGGGCCGCATCCAAGACGTCGGCCGCAAGCGGGCCATCGCCGCCGCCGTTGCCGGCGCTGCTGGCACAGAGGAGGAGGCAGCGCAGCAGAAGCAGCTTTCGGCTTTCGTCGACGACGTCAGGCGCGAGATTTGCGCGTCGGGAAGGGGCGACGTGTTCCAAGAGTCGTTGGACGAGGAGACGCGCATGGCGTTGCCGAGTTTCCTGGAGGTGTTAGGGGTGGCGCTGAGGTTGGAGCAGCGGGGGGCCGCGGGCGATGGAGAAGGAGGAGGGCATGTCGACGTCGCGGCGTACGTGCATGATTGGGATCAGAACAAGTTGGAGGCGAAGGTGAGGTGGGAGTTGAGGCGGGAGAGGGCGGGGTTGTGAGGAGTTGGTTTGATTTTTGGTTTGGTGCTTTGTGGAGGGAGCGTGTTTGGTGTTGACGGTATTTGTTTTGGCGTGATTAGAATACTGATGATCATGATGATGATGGTTGGATGCTCCTTTTAGGATTTTGGGTGGGGATTGGATTGTAGGGTAGTAATAAGGATGCTTTGGAAGTATATCACTGCGGTGCGGTGGTATGTTGGTGAATCCGCGTGCATACCTGCACCTGTCCATCCAAAGATTTCAGAGGAACAATGATGCGCAACGTGGAATTTTTTAGACCAGTGGTTTCCATGTCTGTCTTAGGAATCTGCTTCTCCACCTTTTTCCGTCAAAGGATGGCCGTTCGCAATCCCGCCCACGCTCCGCGCAAATGCAAACATTGACCAGAACGATCCGCTGAAATCCATGTCATACCTGGAGATTTGTTAGTGCCAATGACATTTTTGACAGTCGTCTTCCAGTCAGTTGTCTCTCTCACCAACTCACCAGTAATTCACCGCAACGCAGATGCCTTCCTCGGAGCAGCTCTGCCCGACTTTATGATACCTGCAGAAATCTCAGCTTCAAGCCCACCATCTCAGAAAAGGGAGGGGGCAGGCAGGCAGCCAACTCACCACATCGCCGGGAGATACAACATGTCGCCGGGCTCCAGCGTGACCCTGACGGGCCGCGAGAGCGTCGAGAAGGCCGTGGGCCGCACGTCGGGCTGGTCGGGATCCCAAAGCGCCCAATTGACCGTCCGCGGCGGATCCGCCATCTCGACGCTCAGGTCGCGTAGGTCCGCCTCTTCGAGCTCCACTTCTCCTTCTTTCTCGTCGTCTCTTCCCCTTCCCCTCATCCTCCTCTTCTTCCTCTTCTTCGGAACGTACCGCGCTGCCGGCACGGGCCGCTCGTTGACGCAGGCGGCCTCGACGGGCGGCAGCAGGGTGAAGTGCTTGCGGCCGAGGACTTGGACGTAGATGTTCTCGTAGTTGTCCTTGTGCAGGGAGGTGGTGCTGCGCGAGGAGCCGAGCCAGAAGTTGACGGCGTCGGGCCCGGTGGCGCTGCACTGTTGAAGCGCGATGCGGGCGAAGGGTATGTCGCGCGGCACGTCGGCGAAGAGGCTGGAGTACTCGTTGCGGAGGTTGTCGTTTTCTTTTTTTTTTTTCTTTCCTATCAGCTTCTTCTTCTTCTTCTTCTTCTTCTTTGTTTCGGATGGGACTGGGCTGGGCTGGACCAACGTGTCTGCGCGTATCTGATGACATCTGCATCCGGGCACGCCTCCTGCGCGCGGACCTTGTCGACGACGTCGGAGAAGAGCTCTTCCCGCTCGAAGGGCTCGACGAAGATCAAGCTGCTGCTGCTGCCGCCGTCTTCCTCGCTCTCGACGACGGCGTCGGCGTTGCCCCGGTTGGTGATGGTGACGTTGACGTGCTGGCCCGCCATGGCTTCCTTCAGGTACGCCGCGTTCCACTTCCGGTTCGACTTCCACGAAGACGCCCCGCCTCGGATGACGAACGGACGGTTTTGGGCGACGTATCTCGTGAACTCGAGGGGGCTGGGCTCCTCTGTGAGCTCGTCCACGCAGTTTGCGTTGAGCTCATGGTAGGATGTGATGAGGCCTGTCTTGGTGTCAGTGGAATGGAGCCGCCGAAAAGAGGCACCACAGCGGGTGACAGAAGAATCGGTAGTTGGATACAAGATCCGGACGAAGATTCGCCTTTTGAAATTCGCACACATGCATCCAGGTCTTGGATCGAACCACCTATGCATAAAAGGCAGATGCGGGCGTCCAATTCCAGCAGCATAGAGATGAAAAAAAGAAAAGGATGTCTACCTCTCACGGACTCGGCTAGTAGTTGATCGTTTCCCGACGCCATCGTACGGGGTGAAGTGCAGGCTCAAGGACTAGCAGGTAGCGTCACCAGATAAATACAGTGGAGCAGAACTCGCGTGCCGTGAAAGATGGAATGGCACGACGACCAGGCAGGTTTGCCGAGTGGCAAAAGCAGCGACAGTCGGATGTTTTGATGGTTCGGAGAATCTGTGTCGGAAGAAGGGCTTTCTCAAAGACGGTAGAATAAAGAAGGGAAAGCATTCAGGCAAAGCTGGTCTATTGCTGCTCTTCCAGACGATGCAGACGAGTCGAATGATGATGGGCTGCGCTCCATGAACCCAAATCCCGGGGTTAACCCGGGCCGGGCGGGACCCGACATTCTTCATGCATCCATCCGTCCCGTCATCGTGCACCAACCACCACATAACACCACAGCCGCCATCACCACCATCACATATCGCTCGTCCGCCGGCACCTTCCCCCCATCTCGGCCACAACGGCCATTGAAGAGGGGAAAGAGAAAAAAAAGGGGGGACACAATGCCTCTCCCCCGGTTCCTCCCCCGCCGCCTCAACGGCTTCGGCTCGCTCCCGCTCACCGCGACGCAGGTGGTCTTCCACACGCTCTCGTATGCCTGCATGCTGCACGTCTTCTTCGCGCACGGCTACGTGATCAAGCCGACGTACGGCGTCTCCATGGCGCCGACCATGGGCACCATCGGCGACGCCGTCGTCATCAGCAAGCGGCACCGGCGCGGGCGCGGCGTCGCCGTCGGCGACCTGGTCAGCTACGAGAACCCGTTCCGGCTGGGCTACAGCGTCATCAAGCGCGTCGTCGGCATGCCGGGGGACTTCGTGTTGCGGGACACGCCGGGAACGAAGGAGGGCATCATGGTGCAGGTTCCCGACGGCCATTGCTGGGTCGCGGGCGACAACCAGGCGCACTCGCGCGACTCGAGGATCCACGGCCCCGTGCCGCTGGCCCTGGTCAAGGGCAAGGTCGTCGCGCGCGTGCTGCCGTTCAGGGAGGCGGGCTGGTTTGAGAACACCCTGACGGAGCCGATGGAGGACGAGTTGGATTGAGAAGAATTTGCCGCTTCCGGGCCACCCGGGACGTCGTGATGCTGTAACGCTGCATGTCTCCCCTCGATGTAGGCGTGCCGCCATGCCATGGGAAGAATTGCCCGATGCGTTCAGGACCAAGAACGAAAAGATCACGCGCATGGGTAAATGCAGCTGCGGTGGCATAAAAGGCAGAAAAAGGCACTCGCGAGGGAGCGGCTTCACAGGCAGGTACTCTTTGTTTGAATGGGGTATCAAGTTGCTGACTAGTTTAAGAGCATTATAGAATCCAATGAACAGAGAGCCTAAGGCGCAACAAGGCACCACGATACAATAGAGCACCGATGATTCCACGCCCACTCATGCAATCCTTTTAGCAAAGGTCAGACGAGTCTCTCCAGCCAATTATCCCCCTTCCAGTTCAATGCGTCTCCATGCTCTGTCTGGATATGTATGTCTCTCCGATGCTCCGACTTTCATTATTCACATGACCCGCTATTGTTCCCTGTCAGCCTGTCCAATAAACGCCGTTCGCTTTGAGCAAAAATTAAGTGGACGCCAAGCTTCGCCGCATTGTCGTTCCCTGTGTTTCGGCCCTTGACGACACCACGGTGGAAGTAGGTCCCCAGCCAAGGAGACGCCTCGTGTCGTCCGTCAAAACCCAACCACGAAAGAGAGCGCCCCGCCGACGATCAAGCCGACGACGCCGACAAGCCGTCACTCTCGACTTCCCATCTGAGGACGGTGGCGAGCATCTCGCGCTCGGCGTCCTTCTCCGGATCCTGGCAGGGAATCCACCGCGGCTGCTGCTCCTCGGACAGGCGGGTGGGGCGGCCGAAGACGTTGTCCATCATGACGCGGCTGCCCTCGAGGTACTCGGCGGGCCTGGCGGCGTCGGCGACGAGGACGTTGCCGTCGGCGAGGGCGACGCGGCGGGCGCGCAGCTCTTGCGCGCGCTTGTCGAACTCGGCGAAGCGGGCGCGCTCGGTGCGCAGCTCGAAGACGAAGCGGCGCACGCCGCGCATGGCGCGCACGCTCGTGAAGATGTCGTCGACGTAGTGCCGCCACCAGTTGCCGCCCGACGTGAACCACACCGTCAGCTGCAGCGTCGCGGGCGCGAAGCCGGCCTTCTTGGTCCACCGCAGCAGGTTCCAGCCCCACGCGCTCGACGCGCCCGGCTGCACGTACAGGTTCAGGTGCGTGCGCGCCTGCTGCTCGGCCGACAGCAGCCGCGTCCAGTGGACCTTGGTGTCGCCCGGCAGCGGCGACTGGAGCAGGTGCGCGCGCACCTGGTTGCGCTCGTACACCAGCAGCTTGGTCTCGTCGTACGCGCGCCGGCACGTCTCCAGCAGGCCGACGGCGACGGTGGGCCGGTCGATGGCCGCCGACGCGGGCGTGAGGGCGTGCTCCCACACCATCAGCCGCAGCTCGGCCGGGAGCTTGCCGAAGAGCGGGCTCTGCGGCTGGTCGTAGCAGCGGTACGAGGTCGGCTGATTGGGATCATCGGGGGCGGCAGAGGATTCTTGTTCTTGTTGGTTGTTGGCAGCGGCGGCGGTTGCCTGCGCCGCACAGGGCGGCTGGTATGTTTGATCGCCAGCGGCAGGGCGGCGATCCCCTGCACGGGTGGGTCCCTTGACCGGTTCGTCCTGTTCTTCTGCGGGTCGTTTCTTCGTATCGACGGCTTGTTGCTCTTGCTGATTACTTTGCTGCTGCTGATCCGATCTGGCTGGCCCGCTCATCCAGATGCGCGCGATCTGGGCGGCGTCATGGTGGTGGTGGTGGCGGGGAACGCTCTGCGTGACAACGCCGCCTCCGTGGTGAGCCATGATTGCGGTTTGCGGCGAAGCTACTGGGATGTGGTTGGCCGGTCGGCCTGAACGATTGGGATGCTCGGACAATGAGTCGCGCGCGCGCTCTCAGCGAGGCGCCAACGCCGATATAATCAACGAAGCGAGCTCGGCAGGCGGGCAGGCGGGCTCGCGGTGCAATTGGTGAAAAGGCGGGCAATTTGCGCTGGATTGAGGTGCGGCGGATGGAATGTTCCCCAACAGGCGTGCTGCGCGGTGGCCCTGGCGAACAGGCTGGATGCTGGCCGATGCGGAGCCGGGGCCGGGGTGTTAGGTTCTGGAATTTTAGGTTGCTGCAGGGCAAAGCCAAGGCAGACTCCCGGGCTGAAAGGAGACGACGGACGGTCGCAGGCTTTATGAAAGAGGAACGCGAGTGGAAAAGGAGGAGACGATGGCGACTCGCGTGGGCGAAGTGCGGAGGCGTGTTGAGCGGCGAGTGCAGCACACGTGACAGGCCTCAATCGGCGCAGTTGCCCTGCACGTCTGGTTGACAGTCTGGGGGGCGGCGGCGTTGGCGTGGGCAGTGCGGGCGGGCGCTTCATTCAAAGCGGAGAGCGCTTGCTTTCCCCACAATTTGGCGCCGGCCGTCCATCCAGCGCGCGCTGTGCGACGCTCTTGTGCTGTCGCCCGCCGCGCCGCGCCGAGAGCGGGTTCCGCCTCACTCAGGACTTGGGCTCGGGCGCACGCGACCCCGCGTTCAGGGTCTCAGGTGCGCGACGTGTGGGCGGGGACGGAGGAACTCGGTTCGAGTGGCTTGGAGCATCAGGACGCGACGGGGCAGCCAGACTAGCTCCCGCCGGCGAGTTCCCACATGGATTCTAGACCAACAGCTGCTGTCGC
Source organism: Diplodia sapinea (assembly GCA_023087385.1). Taxonomy (NCBI): domain Eukaryota; kingdom Fungi; phylum Ascomycota; class Dothideomycetes; order Botryosphaeriales; family Botryosphaeriaceae; genus Diplodia; species Diplodia sapinea. Next base: position 95,393 of record JAJMYO010000063.1, on the reverse strand, counting down.
TGATCTTCTCTCGACAACACCACAGCGAAACGGCGTCCAGCGCGCTAAAATTAGCCGCCCTTCGGGCGGTTTCAAGCTGCAAGCCGATTGCCCCCCCGCCGTGCTGCTTCTGGCTGCACCACCAGCCACTGTCTCGCTAACTGCCTTTTGACTGCCGCCCGCCCCGAGTCCGCCCGCTCTCCCACACAACACCACCACGACCGCTCGCTCGACTCCCGCCAATGTCGCCCGCAAAACTCTAGCCTGGCCGGTCCCCTCTTTCCGCCGCAGGCCAACAGATCAGCGTCGCTCGCGCACCTCGACCGACGCCGTTTATACATAACGCGGCCCCCACGCCGTCGCACCGCCGCATTCCAGCAAACAACCACAACATGGCCCCCTCGCTTGGGGCCAGCGAGCCCAACCCGTCCTTACAGAAGCCTTCCTGGCTGCGCTCTCTGTTGTCTCTATTCACCACCGCCCCACCCGCCAAGCCACCGCACCATGGCCAGCTTTCACCCTCACCCGCCCATGGTTCCACCGCGACACCGGACCGGATTAGCTCCTGGAAGTTCTTATATCTCGACAGAGTTTCTCCACGATGGCGTCTTCCACTTCTCATCACCCTCATCATGCTCGTCACCCTGTGCATAGTGCTTTCCGCTGTGCTCAGCGTCGTCTTGTCGCACGAGACTTCGTCCCGCCCGAACTCGCCCCAGCAACCCCACGGTTTCCTCCCGATCCTGCCTCCCGCCTATCCACTTGCCGTCAAGAACCCCTACCTTTCGGCATGGATTCCCGGCGATGACGCCTTGCAACTTCCGCACCGCCAGGCCGAGTTCTGGCGCGGCCAGAAGCTGGGATGGAGCGTCATGGCCCAGGTCGATGATGACCTGTATAGCCTGTTCGGAATGCCCGACCCCCAGGGCAATGTCACTGCTGCCCAGGTCGATGGCGCCGAGTACACGTCCACCAGGACCGACTTCAACTTGACCGCCGGCAACGCCAGGTTCACCCTTTCGTTCCTGTCTCCCGTCTTCCCCGGCACCGACGACGCAAGCCTCAGGCAGCAGAGCCTCCCGCTCAGCTTTCTCACCGTTACCGCCCGCCCGAAGTCGGGCCAGCCAGACGTCAAGATCTACTCGGACATCGGCCACGAATGGCTTGGTGCGGCGAATGCTCCCGACGACATGGCGCTTTCGAAATCCGCCGAGGGTTCCACGCACATGTGGACGTGGGACCGTGAGTCGGGCGCGACTTACAGAGAGAACAACAACATGGCCAAATGGGGCCAGGTCTTCTACGCCTCTTCCAGCCAGGATGGGATCCCCATGACCATGAGCTTTGGAGCCCGTGACGACGTTCGAAACGACTTTGTCGAAAAGCTAGAACTGGGAAAACTGGATACTGCCGCTCCCGAGTACAATGGCAGCAGCAACCCTGTGTCCGCGTATGCCCACAGCCTCGGCAAAATCACCAAAGACAAGCAGGTTGTGTTTGGTGTCGGCATGACGCGTGACAAGGCGATCAATTTCTACGGAAGTGATGAAACCTACTTCTACCGCGCGAAATACCCCAAGAAGGACCAGCTTGTCAACGCCGTGTCGGACGCTTTCAACGCCTTGAGCGCCACCCGCGAGTCGTGCACCAGCTTGGACAACAAGATCGTGAGCGAATCGATGCAGGTGGGAGGCCAGAACTACTCGGACATCACGACGCTTTCGCTGCGCCAGGTCTTCGGCGCCATGGACATCACCATCCCGTACGAGTCCAAGGATACCACCCAGGCCAACGCTTGGATGAAGGAGATCTCGTCCAACGGCGACATCCAGACCCTTGACATCATCATGCCGGCATCGCCGCTGTTCTACTGGCTGAGCCCGGGTTACATCCGGCTGATGCTGCGGCCTATTGCCATTTACCTGGAAACCGGCGGCTGGCCGCATCCGTGGGCGGTGCACGACCTGGGCGACCGCGGCTTCCAGGATGGCGGCTACCCGCGCGCAGTGGGGCACGACAATGGCCGCAGCGAGTCGATGCCGCTCGAGTCGACGGGCAACCTGCTCATCCTGGCCCGCATGTACCACAAGGCCGCAACCAACCGCGACGAGGCCGACCAGTTCGTCAAGGACCACAAGCCGCTCTTCACCCGCTATGCCACCTACCTCGAGCGCAACGGCCTCAAGCCCGAGAACCAGCTCTCCACCAATGACGGCGCCGGCCCGCTCGCCAACCAGACCAACCTCGCCATCAAAGCCGCCGTCGGTCTCGCCGCCTACGGCGCCATGTACGACAACCAGACCTCCACAGCCTCGGCGCGCGCCATGGCGAAAAAGATTGCCAACAAGGAGCACGGCCTCTCGTCCGACGGCTCCCACCTCACGCTGCGCTACGGCCGCGACGACTCGTGGACCGTGGCCTTCAACCTCTACCCGGACATACTCCTCGGCCTCGAGACGTTCGACTCGGAAGTCGTCGACCTGCAGAGCGCCTACTACCGCTCGCTGCGCGCCAACGCCACCCTCCTGCACACCGCCTTCGCCGCCTCGTCCTTCTCGCCGCACCGCGACCACGACCCGGACAACGACTACGAGAACGACGTCATCGGCCTGCCCATCGACTCGCGCGGCGACTACGGCTCGAGCAACTGGATGTCGTTCGCCGGCGCGAGCGCCCCCGACAACGCCAAGAGCGCCGCCGGCGAGATGTTCATCGACGACATCCACTCGTTCCTGACCAACAGGCGCAACGGCGTCGCGCTCTGCGACCGCTTCTTCGTCATGGGCAAGCGCGCGGGTCTGGCGAGCCCCGGGCATTCGACGTTTCGCGCGAGGCCGGTCGTTGGCGGCCATTTCGCTTTCCTGGCGAGGACGGTTTGATTTTTCCCGCCCCTCCCTTTTGCGTTGTTTTCACATTTGCTTGCAATTGCATTTTGCATCAGCGAGGCGCTTTCTTGGGTTGGTTCTCGGTCCCTTCCCCCTTTCGAGACTGCACACTACAACTAGACTGGTATTTCTGGGAGGAAAGTGGAGATGAGATGGATGGTTTCAGGGTAATTGACGACAATTGGATGATACCCTTATGATTCCTTTGTTTTACGGCCGACTACTGTTATTACTCGTACTAGTACTAGATGGACGGGATGACTGTATAGAAAGACGGACGGGTCACAGGCGGCTAGATCACTGGATGGATTGGGATGCTTGCTTTTTTCTTTAGATTGGGAAGAGCGTAAGGTAGAAAGACGGATATGGATGGAAGGAAAAAGGTACATCGAATTGATTAAGTCTTCGAGAATGAAAAGGCTTGTTTACCTTATCACCCTAAGCAACGGGTATATCGAACTTTTAGCTTTTGTGCCGTCCAACTCTGGCCGGTGTTTCCTCGGCTTTTCCTTTTGGGGACAGAACTGTATCAGTTGAACCTGCAGAATTAACACCTGATTGGTTCGACGCAAATCCCCCTCCATGACGTTATAGGTCGTTCGCTTTGCGTTTCCAGAGCCGCGACTGCAGGGATCGTAGATGGATGCGCGTAAGGATGGAATCATATATTACCCGACGATATGCGGCACGATTCAGGCGGGGCTGAGGGCCCGTGCGCCGGCCAGTCGAAGAAGTGTCGATGTCATGAACGCATCACTTTTTCCACCCACACACCAGCATCGCCAATTGGCACCACCCACTTCAACTCTCCAATCGACCCCGTCGCCCACCTACCGGCGGATATCATCTTGCTATCGCAGTCGAAGCCAGCGACCCAGCAAGTCCCCGACGAACCGCAGCTCGGGCTCGAGAAAAATTTCAACCTCGACCCTTCGGCCGCAACCCCGCGGAACGTAAACTCAGCGTCCCCAAGGCCACACGCATACAGCTTTCTTTCTTCTCTCCCACGCCACAACCACGCCCATGGCCTCGGCATCAGGAGCGCCATCGGACGTGCCCACGCCGGCGATGGACACGGCGGGTGGCGGCGAGCGCGAGGGCTACGCGAAGCTCACGCACCGGCTGTCCATCTGGCTGCTGGTGGCGTGCCCGGCCATCGCGCTGCTGCCGCCGCGCAAGCTGGACCTGTACACGGCGGGGCTGGGCGGCATGACGCTGGTGGCGGCGGAGCACCTGGCGCGCGAGCGCACCGGGCGCACCATCCTGCAGCGCATCGGCGGCGGCCTTGACAACACGGCGGCGGTGCTGCAGCCGGCCGACCACATGCCGACGGAGCGCGCGCGCCAGGTGCGCGAGATGCAGCTGCGGGCCAAGGAGGAGCGCGAGGCGGTGCTGCGGCAGCAGGCGGAGAGGACGCAGACGACGCAGAAGGAGGAAGACGACGGCGTGCTGCGGCGGGTGTGGATGGGCGGCGAGAAGGAGGGGTGGCGCGAGAGGAGGCTGAAGGAGGAGCGCGAGGCGATTGAGGAGGGCAGAGGCTACGGCGACCTCATCATGGACCAGGTCTGGGAGGTGTGGAACTGGGGCAGGGGCAACAAGGGCGGCGGCAATGGCTCGGATTCGAAGAATTAGGACTCGTCGCGTCATCTCGCCTTGGGCGCGCCTTCATTACGGCTGCACCGCTCGCCCAGCACGGGCCGCGGCGTATCGGTCTTGAGACGGCAGCGGCCGCGTCGTTCCCGCGCGCATGAGCATGAGGCGAGGGGGCAGACGGAGGGGAACCAGCGGCCGGCTCGCGGCTTGGTGTAGATATTAATCGCGCGTAAGAGACTCCGCTGACCTTGGTCGGCCGCCCGTCGCTAACCCGGTGCTGAAGTGCGCCCGACGCTCGGCCGCGCACGGCGTGAGCTCGAGCGTGGCCCCCGCTGATGCCGTGTCTCCTATCACCGCCCCTATCCGCAGGCTGCAGCATACCTTAAGTCGCAGCCCGGCAGCGAACGAGTGCGATGACGGAATTGGCGGCGGCCACGACGAACTGAACCAGGTCCCCGGCAGCAGTCCTCCTCCTCCGGTATGCACCCCACGCCAGACCCTTTCCCCCGCCCCGCCCCTCCCCGTCATACCGCCCTGTCTACCTCCGGCTCGGATCGCGGCCGAGTGCCGGACTCTTAGCCCCACGGGCGCCAGCGACGGGCTTTCCGGCACCAGTCAGAAACGCGGTTTCGGCTAGCAACGCCGCGCGATGCAATTATATATTACTGCCAGATCCCTGACACTGTGCCCGTCCCAGTGATTGATAAGGCCATGCCGCCGCCGGCTCAATCCGCGCGCCCGACGTCCCTGTTCGCAGGCTCCTCGCTGCTCTCGCCGCTGTCCGCGACCCAAAGCAGCAGCTGCGACACCAACGGCAACAGCTCGTCGCCGTCCCCACAGCACCTGGAGCCACCCCAGGCCTCCGGATCAGCCATGAACCGCCTTTCGCTCGACTCGGCGCTTTTGCGCAAGAACCCCTTCGCCCGCGCCAACGCCAGCAACCTTTCCATCTCGACCGAGAACCCCAGTCCCGCCGACATCGAGCCCGGCCTCAAGAGCGCCCCTCCCGTTTCAGACCAGCAGAAGCGCCACAGCGCGACCTTCCCGCTGGCAGACCGCCTGCTGGCTTCCTTTTCCTCCGTCTCGCTCTCGTCCAGCAACGACGACACGCCCGCCATGGCCAAAGCCGCCACCGGCGTCGGCTGCGAGGTGTCCGATGACGAGATGCAGGCCCTGTTGGAGCACGTGCGGCGGTCGGAGAACGAGCGGGCGCGGGCCGAACACGAGCTGCAGCGGCGCGAGAAGGAGCTGGCGCGGGTCAAGAACGAGCTGCGCAAGGCGGAGCGCGAGATCGACGAGCTGCGCGCCCGCCTGCGCCGCCACGAGCAGCACCGCGGCGCCCTCGACGGCACCCTCAACCCGGACGAGCTCGGCGTGCTGCCGCCGCCCACCAGCCGCCACGACAGCCTGGACCCGAACCACACGAGGGCCGGCAGCGGTGGCTGCAATGCCGCCGCTCCCACTCCCGCCCTTCCAGTTGGCGAGAGCCCGTACTACGTCTCCAACGAGGTCTACGGCGCCAGCACCAGCACCATGGATCTCAGCCCGACGACGGCCTCGGCCAACGCCAACCCCAGCCTGCGCCCGCTCAGCTGCAGCGCCGCCCTCCCCTCGCGCTTCGGCAACGGCTCCAGCCCGCGCCTGCAGACCCAGCCGTCGATGACGTCCATCAGCGAAGCCGTCCCGCAGCATCATCCGGCGGCATCGTCCTCGTCGGCCAACAACAGCCCCATCGAGCGCAACCAGGCCGAAGAAGCCGAGGAGGAAGAGCCGCAGCCGTACCAGTACCAGTACCCCCCGCCGTCGTACCAGTTCCCTCCCCCGCAAGAAAGCCGAGGAGCAGCAGCAGCAGCAGCAGCAGCAGACGAGAGGAACGGGGAAATCGCCGCCGCCGCCGCCGCTCTCGAGGGAAACAACAACGTTGACGCCGCCGCCGCCGCCGCCGCCGCCGCCCACCACACGTCGTGGTCGTCCAAGGGCAACAGTAGTGGTCGCCGTTTCCTGCGCTCGCGCCACGGCAAGGACAAGTCGGCGTCCGCCACCGCCTCCCCGCGTCCGAAGAGCTCGTACGCCGGAGGCGCCGGGCCCGCTTCTTCCGGTGGTCAGATCAAGGAGAAGAAGTCGGCGGGCCGCCTGCGCGAGAAGTTCTCGCGCATGTCGCTGTTTGGTGGTGTTGGTGGTGGTGGTAAGAGGGAAGATGGCGGCGCCGCCGGTGGTGGTCCTCCGTCGCCTGTGCCGGCTGTGCCGGCTTTGGAGGCGTAAGTAGAAGAGACAGGATAGGGGAGAAGCAAAAGAAAAACAAAAGTAACAATAGTTCAATGTATACATATTAGAAAGAGATACCCCATCAGATGGGCGGGAGAAGCAGAAGGAGAAGGAGAAGAAGAAGGTGTAAGTCAACTCATGGGAAGTGGTCAATGATACCGAGGATTGTTTCCGGGGGGAGGAGTAGTTGGCGTTTTTCCTTTTGCTGTTATCTTTTCTTGTCTTTTTATTATTCCCTCTCGTTGCGACTGGAGTTTTCGGTGTTGTGTGCATTTGACACAAAGCGTGGGCGCAATTTGGATCACAGGGAAAGGGTCGTCTCGTCGTCATCTAGATATGGATGGATGGAAAGCCTTTTTCTATATATTTTTTTTATTTGTAACGAAACGTTGAAACTACTACTACCACTGTATTATTCCCACTCTTTGCGCTCTCTATTCTTTTGTTCCTTGTTCTTCTTATTTTTCTTCTCGGCTCCTTGCTTTGCTCTCATCATAACAAAAGCCATTATACCACCCGTAGACTTTTTTTCTTTATACCAAGGGCCGCACGGCTCGTGTTATTCTTCCCACTTGAATCGTTACAACTCGCTCGTTTATAACAACTCACACAAAACTGACGACATTCTGGGATGATCTGTCCGGCCCTTTCTTGGTTGGGGGTTCTTGTGGGGGGAGTTTCCACGGCCGTCTCGCCTTCCTCTTTTACCAATCGTACTACTCCGTACGTACGTACATTCCCTTCTCTCTTTACTACGTAAAGAATCTGCTTTGTAGATTTTAATTTTCTTATTGGTCTGATTTTGGTCTCGTACAAAAAGAGAGGAACTAGCTTTCTACTGATTAGCAATTAGAAACTCGATTATACTATTACGGTCCCTCTCGCTGTCTGCTTTGTTGTAAACCTTGTTTAGATATTCGCCCAAACGAATGTCAAAAACAACACTTACTCGAAAGGATTTCCCCCTCTTTTCTTATTTCCCACGCTCCTTTCTCCAAACATAAACCACGCCGGTCTAAGAGAATGAGAGAGCGTGAGCACAATGGGCGTAAAAACATCGACATGGGCAGATCGACAGTCGTACACAACGGACGACAACCCCATCAGTCTCAGAAAAATGAACGCCCCTCACACCCCAACCAACCCACTCCCCCCCCCTCCACTCTCTCTACCTACCAAACCTAATTATAACAATACTCGGCCAAACACGCATCGCACTCCTCCGGCAGCGACTCTCCGCTCTTGACCATGATGCCGCATGCCAGACAAGCCGGCCAGCGGGCGTCGCCGCCCTGGGTGGCCACCTCCTGACCGTTGGCAATCATGCCTGTTCAATCACGACGAAAAAGAGGGAGAGATTGTCAGCGTTTATCCGTTCTGTTCTGATCTGTCTGTGTATGTCTGGGCGCGCAGCACAGCACCTCCTCCTCTCGTTTCTTCGGTAGAGAGAGGAAAGATGAACAACGGGGGGGGGGTTGGGAAACGGTGGTGGCAAAGAGGTAGTGGTGGTGGCAAACAAAGGGGGAGAGAGGAAGAAAAAAGAAAAGGGAGAGGGGAAAAGAACTCACCACTCGTCTCCTCGGGCTCGTACTGCAACTTCAGCGTCGCGACGTTGCTCGCAAACGTGAAATTGTTGTTCGGCAGCCACACGATGGTCAGCAGATCCTCACCGGTCGCGTTGCAGCCGAAGAACACCGGTCGCTTGTTCAGCCCCTCGGCGACGAAAACATCCGGGGTCGGGATCTCCGGCAGGCGGCTCGACGAGCCCAGCTGCGCCTGCGCCTGCGTCCACGTGTTGCGGATCTCGGTGCCGTTGGGCCAGTTGTCGTCCGTGTCGGCGCTGTTGTCGTTGACGATGAGGACGTCGATCAGGTCCGCGTCGCGGTGCAGCAGCGGCCAGAGCGGGTTGTTCTGGTTGGACGAGCCGCCGTCGACGAGGTGCAGCTTCTCCTGCGCCGCAACGACTGCTGCGGAGGAAGAAGAAGACTGATGGAACGGGTTCGGGTAGAGCGCGAACAGGTCGTCCGTCGCCAGCTCGTGCAGGTCAGACACGAAGCCGACCAGGTGCTCGCCCAGCTCCGTCTGGTTGATGTTGACGGGCAGGCACACGGCGTTGAAGAGCGACGACGACGTGCCGAAGACGAAGCCGAGGTTGTCGAAGCCCGTCACGCAGCCGCCGCTGCTGCTGCTGCCGTTGGCACTGCTGGCGACGACGCCGTCGACTATCGAGGATCCCAGGTACTTGGTCGGCGTAAAGGCCGCCACGCCCGAGTCCCACGAGCCGAACTCGTAGGGGGTGAACTCGTATTGGGTCGCGTCGGCGGCCGGGTTGCAGTCGCCCTCCCACGTCTTGACGCCGGTGGCGGTGATGATGGGGAACGGCACCTGGTGCGCGGCGAAGCGCGGGTTGTCGGCGAGGCCGCTCAGCGTCTTGTTGACGCCGCCGTCGTCGCCGTACAGGAACTGGTAGGACAGCAGCCGGCCCCAGGCGTCCGTCAGCGTCACGTCGAAGCCGGCGTCCGCCTTGGCCGCCAGGTCGCCCACGACGTCGATGCTGCCGTCGGCCGTGTCGGACAGGAAGAGCGTCTTCTCGAGCATCTCGGACCAGATGCCGTCCCGCAGCGACGACACCGTGGGCCAGTCGTTGCCCGCCAGCGACGACAGGAGCCACGAACCGCCCGAGAGTCCGGCTTGGTAGGACAGGGCCTGGTAGAGGCCCGAGGTCGACGTGTTGCTGTCGCGCGAGTCCATTCCCTTGATCACGCCAGCGCCGGTGAGCATGCTACGATAACCGCCACCGCTGACAGTCAGGCCGACGGTCGGGAGGTCGCTGCTGCTGCTGTTGCTGTAGGCGGCATTGGTCTTAGTGAGCCAGGAAAGCAGCGCTGCCTGCGCGATTGGCTTGCGCGCGGCAATGTACGAAGCCTCATCGGCACCGACGCCTTCATCTGCAGAACGCACAAGGCTGGTGGCGGGACATGGTGCGCTGACGGGACCGTACGCAGAGGCGGCGAGGGCGGTGGATAGAAGGAGTGAAAGCGCCCCGAGGTTGGCCATGGACGGCATGATGGTCCCGTGCAAGGAAGGGTGTTGTTGGGATGGCTGCGGCTACCCCTCCCGATAGACAGGCATGCTAACGCCGAGCTATATATCTCAGGTCCCTCTAGAATCTGGGCGGCATGGCGGACTTAAAGTGGTGTATAGATGCCGGGCCATCGTACCTATCATTGGCCAGTCCGGCAGCACGCGGCGGCTGGCGCCGTGAGAGCGACGCGCACGCGTCAGTGATAGACACGGCGTTAGCTCAAAGGGGGGACGGAAACGAGATGGCAGATGGGCGAATCGGCAGTCAGGAGCGGAAAAATGGGGGCATCAGACCCCGCGACCTCCCACTTTTCCTCTTTTGCGGCCCTCGGCGGAGTTCGCTTCGTGAAGCAGTCGAAAGAGGTCAAGGCGCTCAAACATTCTGGAACAGGGCCGAGAAGGGGAACATGAGGTTGCGTGTAAGAAGGGCCGACAGCGCCCGCAGATTGATTGCTATTATACAGGGGAGATGACGGCCAGCCTTCCTTAAGATATTCAGGTCGCAGACTTGGCTTGCAAGCGATTCGGGCGCGTCTCGTCTCCCATCCCACGGAGCTTCCTAAACGGGAGGAGCCGCGGCCGGAACTTCGCATGTACAGACATGGACATCTCCGCCGACGCCGGCATGTGAAGGCATGGGCGCTTAGCGTGACTGGCAGGCGGTACCTTGCATTGGCGAGTGCCGCAAATGCTGCGCCAACAGGGTATGTTCGCAAAGCTTACCAATTGATGCATTTACAGCTTGAACTTCAACAGGTTGGCAATCATCTCGCGGCCGGTGATCCTGGTGGTGGCCCACAGGGTGGGGAAGTCGAGGGTGCTGGAAAAGGTGTCGGCGTAGCCGAAGAAGAGCATGGGCGGGATCCAGCCGCGAGCGTACTCCATGGCGAAGCACGACGAGTCCATCTTGTACTGCTTGACCTCGCCGCGGCGCAGGTGGTGCACGCTGCCGGCCGGGTAGACCTGGTTGTCGCCGTTAGCAGCCCGTCCAGCAGATGCCTCTTGCAACGCGTACCTCGGGCTCGTATTCTCCGGGCACGTATGCGAGCTGGGTGCCGGTCAGGATGTTGAAGTAGTCGTCGGCGGTGTGGCGGCCGGAGTGGCCCTCGGTGCCGATGGCGGTGCCTTGTGCCGTCAGTGTCTCGGGTCGCGTCGTCGGAATGCGCGTTCACGGCTTACCGAAGATAATCAGGTACTCGGTGATGCCTGGGCTGTGTCAGCGCTTGATTCGCTCTCTGGACGCGTTGTGCGACTCACTAGCATGGATGATGTACATGGCTCCCATGGCACCGCCGGCGTTGTTGAAGACCCATTCCTCGTCGAGGTTGACAAAGCTGGTGAGGTGGTCGCGGCCGGCGAGCTCGGTGGTGATGTAGCTGACGATGCCCCTGGTGTCGTTGCCGTGGTGGGCGATGGCGCGGTTGGCCAGGTCGTGCAGGTCCTTGTGGTCGAAGATGTAGAAGGATTCCAGGTTCTTCTCCAGGAACGTGTAGATGGGCAGGAACAAGGCCGCCAGCACGGCGACGATGCTGAGCGAGCGGATGGAAGCCATGTCGAGCACTGCGGGACCGAGAGGGTGCAGCGGGACGCGTGCCAGGCAATTGATTTAGAAATGAGGGCGCGCCGCAAAAGGAGAGGGCCGAGTGCGGAGTCGCGCGAAGGATGAGAGCTCTCTGCGCGACGCGTTGGGCAACAAACGCCGGCCGCCGCCTCACCGCCTGGCACCACGCACTGCTCGCCTCTCCACGGCCCCCGACATGAACCGCACTCCGCGGGTCCCGCTGCCTAGCTCGTCCAGCGCATTCCGCGGACCCCGACACTTGCCATGATCACTTCACGACTCATGTCGTTTCCACGCACCAATGCAACAAGTCATTGAAACTCTCTATTCACGTCTGGCTCGTAGGTAACGCCATCATTCAGACAAGTCAAAACGTCTGCTTCACCAGCTCCTCGCTGAGCTTCCAAAGCCTATCCGCCTTCTCCGGATCGATCGCATAAGCTTCCGCCTCCTTGATCTGGCAATCGTCCAGGTAGATGTTGTTGCCGCCCTTGAGCTCTGCATTTCCCCCCTTCATTAGCCTGCGATCCGTTTACTCATGAGGAAAACTCACCGTTGAGCGCGGGATCCAGCGCAGCGACCACGGTCGTGGACGCGCCCTCGTCGACGCCCGCCTTGGGGTTGAACGACTTTACGAAGGCTTCAAAATCTTCTTTGTTGTCCAAATCTCTCCCGACCTCGGTGGAGATCGCTTCATCCGACCCTCAGAGTCAGCAACAAGAAGAAAAAAAGAAAGAAAGAGGGAAGGAATCAAGGGAAAGGGGGAGAAAAGAGAGAGAGGGGAAACTCACTTCCGGGATGAAGCACGTACGATACCACGCCGGTCCCCTTCCACCGCTCATTCAAGCCGACCGAAAACAGCACATTCGCCGTCTTGCTCTGGCCGTACGCGACGAAGCCGATGTAGCCGTCCGTCGGCTTCAGCAAGGTCTTGGGGATGAATTCCATCGCGGGCTGCGTCTCTTCCTCGGGCGGGACGGGCTTGTTCTCGATGTTGTAGTCGTGGAAGCGGAAGGGCTGCGAGCGGTGGCCCTCGCTGCTCACGTTGACCACGCGGGTGGCGCCCGGAGCCGCGTCCCTGGCGGCCGCGACGAGCTGGTCCTTGAGCAGGTTCGTCAGCAGGAAGTGCCCGACGTGGTTGCCCGCGAGCTGGCTCTCGATGCCCTCGGGCGAGAAGCTGCGCGTCGTCAGGAAGAAGCCCGCGTTGTTGATGAGCAGGTCGATGCGCGGCGTCAGCGCCTGGATCTCGGCCGCCGCCCGCCGCACCGTCGCCTGCGACGTGAGGTCGGCCAGCACCGTCTTGAGCGCCGGCCCGATGGACGGGTTGGCCGCCTTCATGTCGCCCATGATGTCGTCGAGCTTGGACTGCGTGCGCGAGACGAGGATGAGGAGGGACGGGTTGTGCCGCGCGATGGCGAGGGCGGCGCCGCCGCCGATGCCGCCTCTGGAGACGCCGGTGATGACGACTGGTCGGTTGTTTGTTAGGAATGGTCGGAAGGGGAATGGGAGTCGAGCGTCTTACCGACGCGGCCATTGATTTGGTTTGTGAACGTGTCTGCTACATCGCTAGCTTTGGTGTCGTGGCCGAATTCAGGATGGGAAGTCATTATAGAAGCTTGCCGAAGTTCGTGATAGATAGTCAGGCTACTTCTTTCAGGTGTGCGATTGCTACGTGCGGATACAAGTTGACTAGAGTACTCATCACCAGCGAATTCTGGACCGCTTTTATAGCCCGTTCGGAGTGGAATTCCCCCGCTTTTCGTACTGAGTGCATTATTATATTTTCGTGGAGAAGCGTAAGCGCTTAGGATTGGCTTTGTCAATGACGTGCCCGTAAGCCGTAACGGTCGGACATAACACGGCGGACGAATTACAGCCCACTGAACTGATTATGCAAACGCCCTCTGCATCCCTCGCAATTTTTACTCATTTCACTGATGATTTATCATCTGCTTCCGTCGCATCTTCTCCCGTGTTCAGCATCCCACCCCATCTGCGCATGTGTGGGTGGCTTACTGGAGACCATACGTGCGAGCTCTCGTCCCGAGACTAACTACCTTTTAGCGCCCCAAGGAATCCTGTCTTAGTCAGAAATAATCCTGGCGAACTTTGTTCAATACGAATCAGCCGGATTGCTTGTTATTTCCGTCTAAATCCATCAAGCCTTCTGACAAACTACTCCGCGTTGGTCATCCCACCCCCACGGATTAGCACCGAGGCTTCTACTACCCTCAAGTCTGCGTTCAGACTGACTGGGTACGTGCGAGGAGACCGGGAGTGGGGCCGGGCCATTTCCGGCGGGCTTGTGGTGGCCTGATCACCGATTCATGTAATCACTAAATAGTTCAGTGCTCTAATAATGAACCCTTTTAATACCACCAGTTAGACTACCCTCGTGACCAATATATCTATCGCTGTGAATCACTGCCAGCCATATAGCCGAAGCTTAATGGATGTTGAAAGCAATCGATCCTCCTGTCTGCTGTTTGGCCTCAGCCAATCTTTTGTCTTCCCTTTTGAAAAGCAGACAAAATGATGCAAGATAATCTGGAAAGCAAGCAACTTCCCTTCTCTACGCCATAGCGCCTTTAGAATGCTCCGTCATTTCGGCATTTCCATGTCCTGGCGAGTCACTCCCACGCACTCCTGTGGGTAGTAGAAGAAGCCGATATGGAGACGCCATCGTCACCATCATCACCATCGGGCTGTTCGCCCGACATGTAGTATGCATCGACACGGCGCATAGGAGCCACGGGCTCTTCCTGTTTGCTCACGAACGTATCGGAGCTGTAACGCTTCCTGTACAGCTCGTTGTCGATAAGCTGGGCTGCGATGTTCTCACGACGCTTGCTCTTTTTTCGGCCAGAAGAAGCCCGGGCATCGTTTTCCTTGCTAAGGATGGTGGAAGTAGTAGTAGAGGGCTGAGGATGACCAGCGCGCCGCTCGCGAGGCTGCGCGAATGACTTCTCAGTCACCTCAGGCACATAGTCTTGGAACGGTTGCGGGTAGATGTTCGCTGTAGAGTGGTGCACCTTCCTGGACTTTGACAGCGGAACAGCCGGGTTCATGTTGCCACGGACGTTGGGGCCCCGACCACCTTCATCCCAGGAGCGACCAACTTGCGTGTTGGGCCTGAAGGATTCCCTAGGCCAGTCAAGAGGAAGAGTGGACTCGTACTTGATCATTCCGACCTTGTATCCACTGCCAGGTTCCTTCTCCTCCCTCTTCTTGTCGACGAATCGATCCTCGCGGTCAGCAAGGGTGAAGTCAGGGCGGCGTGCATCCTTGGCTCCCAAGAAACCTCCGGAAAACTGGTCAATGGCCTGCCCGAAACGGTCGGAACGAGAGATACCACACTCAGACGTCGGCGCCTCACAGTGGGCCACAAGCGCAGTGGTGCTCTTGAACAGCTTCAAGCACTGTGGGCATCGCTGCTGAGAGATGCCGTGTTCCGTGTTGATGTGGAACTCGAGCATGTAAGGCTCGGCAAAGTTGTCGTCGCATTGCGGGAACGGGCAGGAGTACATTTCGATGACCGGGTTGTAGAAGCGCTCAGGGTCGTAGTCCTTGTGGGTCGGGTCCCAGTAACGCTGCATGAGCATGTTGGTGGAGTTTGCAGACTCGTACTCCATCTCCCTGGCCTTTAGTGCAGCATCCCACTCGCTTGAGAGCGGAGTTTTCTGAGCTCCAGCAAATAGCTTCTCCGATGCGCGAGACTCGGTCCAGGCTTGGGAACCTTTCTCGGAAGGCGTCGCCGTAGAGTCTGACGATGACGAGGGCAGACGGACGCCACCACTGGATCCGGAGACGGATAAACGAGCCATGCTGCTGCTAAGGTTGGAGGGCAATGAAGGCCAACGTTCGCCCACACGAGGGGCATCAGGATCCCGAGACTGCGATAGCGGCTCCAATGGCTTGATGATAGAGCCGCCGCGTTCCTCATCAAGCAAAGAGGCCGCTTTGCTCAAGGTGATTCCACCAGAAGTATCCGTGTCGTTGACATTGAAGTCGAACAGTTTGGAGGTCACGGCGTCCGGATCGCTCAAGATCTTGGTGACCATGTGCTTGTGTTGAATGTTCGACTTGAATTGCTGGGCAGAGATCTTGCTGCAGTGGTCGAATTCCAAGTGCTCGATCAGAGCGGCGGCGCGGACGAAATGTTCATCACAGCCGATGCAGCGGATGTCCTGGTCAACGGGGTGCAACTGCGATGAGGTGTTAGCACTGGTAGTACTGAGTGCAGTTCTTCTCGCATCCGACGAGCCTTTGTCACTCCGACGAGCCCGTGTCTCTCCGATGACGACGGGAGAAAGCTTCAACTCACCTGTTTGATGTGGCGGTCGCGGCCACTAGAGCTCTTGAAATCCTGACCACAGAACTTGCAGCAGAGATGGACGATGGGTGAGGTTGCTTTGTGATGGGTGAGGTCGTCCCAGTCCTTGGCCAGGTAATCGCACTTTTTGCAGTAGTCGTGGTCATCTTCGGCGACGCAGTGCTTCCTGCAGGCCTTGTCCGACGCAAAGGTCGCGCCGCAGTCGGGCTTCGGGCATCTGAAGCTCATGGCGACGGTGTTTCCCAGTCGTTGAGCCGCACGAGAGGGAGAGAGTGGGTGGTAAGCAGGTCAACAGCAGGGACGTGTTGGTGTGGTGCGGAGGAAGGCGGCAGAAGATGGAAGCGTTCAGATCAGGCAGCCACGCCAGGGTCCACCGCTTCCAGTCTCTTGCCTCTGCAACCACACAATCAGAACGTCGTTGGCTAGGTATGTCCGAACGTGCTGGGAGCCTACGTCCAGACCAGAGAGCCAGATGCCGCGCTCGAAGTCAGAAGGAACAACAAGGCAGACGCGTCCGGTATTTTCCCCAGAAGGTACCTGCAATTAGCTGAAGGGGCGCGTCCCGCGAATGGCGGGTTCCCGCCATGATTTGAGGGCCATCACGCGGGTTTGGTAAAGTGGCGATGGCTTCAACATCGCTTTCGCCTCACTTCCTGAACGGAGAACTAACGCAATCAGTCGCAACGCTCGCAAAAACCATGATGCAAAAACTTCATTAACAATTATTCTATGGCTTCTTGCAGAATGCATATTGCTAGTAAGAAGCCCAGTTCCACATGGAAATATCATGTGCTTAGAAGCGAGAGTACGGAAGCCTGTTTCCGGTCAGCGTTGAACACCCAGATGGACGCGTGGGACATACCACTTGCCGCGGAGGGTGATGACGGCCCAGTCACCCTTCTCGTCGGTCTCCTTCTTCACCGACGTGGAGAAGGAGATGGCACTCATGATGCCGTCGCCGAACTTCTCGTTGAGGACGGCCTTGTAAGCATAGCCGTAGTTCTGCACAATCTCGTACAGACGGTAGATGAGGGGCTCCCGTGGAGGCATCTCCAGGGTGCGGCCGCGGTCCGGGTGGCCGGCGAGCTGGCTCCGGAGCTTCTCGACGGGGATCCCGAGGAGTTCGGACAGGTTCTTGGTGTCCTCGTCGCTTGCGGCAGCCTGGCCGTAGAACAGCGCGGCAACGGCAACCTCTTCGCGGCCAAGCTTCTTCGCAATGGCCTCGAAGGAGAGGTTCTTTGCCTTCTTCGCCTCGAACAGCGTCGGGGAAGACTCGGGCAGGCGGGGAGCGAGAGAGGCCTGCAAGCATCAGTTTATGCGCACGCGACATCAGCCACGGCACATACGTCAAGAGTGGTGATGGGGTGCTGCGATGCCATTGCGGGCGATTGATGGAACACGCGGTGCTGGTGGGCGGCGAAAGCGGGGCGGGCAAGCCTGGCGGACAGGGGCAGCAGGGCGCGGGGCGCGAGGCGGGTGGAGAGCGATGCGGAGGCCATGGTGATAAACGTATATATGCTTCTGCAAGATGCGGCTCAGTGATTCGAGGGATCTGGGATGCAGAAGGAGGGGTAAGATGCGGGTGCACGTGGGTTGTATATGCCGGCTAGGTGGGGCGGCTGGGCCAGCCGGACGTGCAGCACGCAGCAATGAGGTCATCACCCTTCTGGAAACCTAGCCTTGACGTCTGTTTTGTAATCCCATCTCCACACGCCCTCCGCGATCGCCAGGGTCCCTCACCGGCTGGCGAATAAGTGCGCGGCGGGTGGACGCTGGACGGCTGCTGGGAGCCGCTAGGCGGCAGGCGGCGGCGGGCTGCGGGGAGCAGCTCCGCGGAGCAGACAGCGAGGCCAAGACTGGCGATAGCGACACCTTGGTGGTCAGGACGCGGCCTCAGGCCCGCGGGAGCTCAGGGCAGCGCAGGCACAGCTCGATCACGGGCGGTAACGGGGATCAGGTGGGGTACGCGTTTTAAGGCCAATCGCCAAAGTCGTGGCCGCGAGCACGAACGGCCCCCTCAAGCCACCGCAGAGGCGCGCAACACCACCGGGCCCGTTCTCCTGGCAGCCGTGCAGCATCAATTCCTGGGTCGGTGTCCGCCACTGGCTTGCAGGCGCTTTCTGGACCCTGAGCCGCGACTCCGCTTTCACGAGCCTGCCCTACAACTGTGGAGAGCGTCACCGCTTTCCGACCACCCGTTGATTGTCTCACCGCTGGACCCGCCGAAAAGTGTGCGCACAGGCCGCGTCCCGAGCAGCAATGTCCAACGATCACGACGACCACCTGGCCTATGGAGACTACCACGGCGACCAGAGTGGAGAGCGCGGCCTCATCGGCCACTTTGGCCGCCGCATTCTTGGGGAGAGAGCTGGGGCTGAGCCGTCTGTGAGTAGCGCACCGCCGCAGCCCGCCGAGGATCATGACCAGCCCGCGAGTCCACGTCGTTTCAGCTTGACTCCGCTGATCGGTTGCCGGCGCAGGATATAACCTCTGCGGACTCCCGCCCGCACCGTCCCTTCTCCCACCACCCCGCCGAGCCGCAGCAAGGCGAGCCTGACCACTACGAGCCCTACACCACCCAGAAACCGCCCCAGATGGCTTCGTTCTTCAACAAGATCGGTGAGATGATCACCGGCCACGAGGAGGAGCAGAGCACCCACGAGCAGGTCAGCACCGCTGCTGCTGAGACTGCCCAGGAGGGCGCCCAGAAGTATGCCGACCACCGCTACCTGAGCTTTGCTCCCAAGCGCCACGACAACAACGTCAAGTGGTTCGTCGATGGCTGCGGCTACATGTGGGCGGTGTCCGAGGCGCTGGAACGCGCCAAGGAGTCCATCTGGATCCTCGACTGTAAGACTCCCGTTGTTGTGCAACGGTGCACAGCGCTGACTAGCCCTAGGGTGGCTTTCCCCGGAGCTGTACCTGCGTCGTCCGCCCGCCAAGAACCAGATGTACCGCATTGACCGCATGCTGCAGGCCGCTGCCGAGCGCGGCGTCAAGGTCAATATCATCGTCTACAAAGAGGTCGAGCAGGCCCTGACCCGTAAGTACCTGAGCCCATGGCTCCCGGCCTATCTCCACTCCCTCTTCCCCCAATCGACCGACCCGGTTACCAAGGCGCTTGCCCGCGTCGGATTGGACGTCATATTCAAGTCTTTGGACTATGCTGAGGCAACGGACCCGCTGATTGCCCCGCCTGTTACAGTTTCGTCCAAGCACACCAAGCACCACCTCGAGGGCCTGCACCCCAACATCGCCGTCCAGCGCCACCCCGACCACTATGTCGACCACAACACCCTCACACAAGATGTCATCGACGAGTTCAAGGGCTTCAGCCTGAGCGCCAAGTCCATCTCCACCGCTCCGTGGGATGTCTGCAAGGCCATCTACGGTTCCACCCAAGACACGGTTCTTTTCTGGGCCCACCACGAGAAGCTGTGCATTGTCGACGGCGAAACCGTCTTCATGGGTGGGCTTGATCTCTGCTACGGCCGCTGGGACACCAACCAGCACCAGATTGCCGATGTTCACCCCGGTGACCTGAACCAAATCGTCTGGCCCGGCCAAGACTACAACAATGCTCGCATTATGGATTTCCAGGATGTCGAAAACTGGCAGAACAACAAGCTTGATCGTCAGGAGAGCTCTCGTATGGGTTGGTCCGACGTTGCTCTGAGCATGAACGGCCCCATCGTGGCGGATCTGCAGGAGCACTTCACCCAGCGGTGGAACTACATCTTCCACGAGAAGTACAAGATCAAGAACGACGGCAGATTCCAGCGCTTGAGCGTGAAGAAGCCCGCCGCTCGGCAAGAGGACAGCGACCTTGCCTATGGTGAGGAGCAGGAGAGCGGCTACGGCTTCCGCAAGACCTTCACCAGCCTTTCGCACCACGCACACCACCAGTTCGAGCGTGCTGGGCACCACCTCGGCTATGGCCAGCAGGAGGGCACTGAGGGTGAGCACCATGTCGGTTCCAATGACCGGGCTGGCACTGGTGAAGCTGCGATTCAGTTGACTCGTAGCTGCGCCGAGTGGAGCCACGGCTGCAAGGTTGAGGTACGTATCGGACGGCTACCAAATCGTATATCAAGGCTAACCCATCGCAGCACTCGATCCAAAACGCGTACATCGAGAACATCAAGAACAGCAAGCACTTCATCTACATTGAGAACCAGTTCTTCATCACGGCTACATGCGAGGACCAGAAGCCTATCAAGAACATGATTGGTGCTGCCATTGTCGAGCGCGTGCTGCGTGCCCACAAGAATGGCGAGAAGTGGAGGGCCATCATCATGATTCCCGCGGTCCCCGCTTTCCCTGGAGACCTCAAGGCGGATGAGGCTATTAGCACTCGCGCCATCATGGAGTTCCAGTACAAGTCGATCAACCGTGGTCACGGCAAGAGTATCTACGAGACCATCGCTGCCGAAGGCATCAACCCGTTGGAATACCTCCGCTTCTACAACCTGCGCAACTACGACCGACTCAACATCAGCGGCTCTCTTGAGAACGCCGAGGAGAACGCCGGTGTGTCGTATGAAGCAGCTCGTGAAGAGCACGATCGCCAGTACGGCGGCCGCTACCAGGAGCGTGATGGTAGTGAGGACGGCTACCCCCGCGGCGATGATGAGGATGGTCGCTACCAGGACTACCAGGACTACCAGCGTGGTGCTCGCGACCTCAGCCGGGACAGGGGCCTGGGAAGTGGCCGCTGGGACAGCGTTGCCGAGTGCTACATGCTTGGTGGCGAGGACATCAGGAATGTTCCCTGGTCTGGCAGCACCGACGAGATTGACGCCTTCATCACTGAGGAGCTTTACATCCACTCCAAGCTCCTCATCGCTGACGACCGCGTCGTCATCTGCGGTTCCGCCAACCTCAACGACCGCAGTCAGCTGGGCAACCACGACTCTGAAATCGCCGTCGTCATTGAGGACCCCACTCCCTGTGACTCGGTCATGGATGGTCAGCAGTGGCGTGCATCCAAATTCGCCGCCAGTCTGCGTCGCCAGCTTACGCGCAAGCATCTTGGTCTTCTGCCTGCGCAGGACTACACCCGTCCCAACGAGAACTTCCACCCGATCGGCGTTCCCAACATCTACGATTGGGGCAGCCGTGAGGACGAGCTCGTCGTCGATCCTATCTCGGATGACTTCCTCAGCCTCTGGAACACCACGGCCAAGACCAACACCGACGCCTTTGCCGAGGTCTTCCACGCCGTACCGTATGACGGCGTGCGCACCTGGGACCAGTACGATGAGTACTACGAGCGCTACTTCAAGGAGGACAAGGAGGAGAAGAAGGAGAAGGACGAGGAGGCCAAGGAGGATGAGGGCAGGGAGGGCACGCCTCGCCGGTACAAGCGTGGCCACGTCATCACCGAGAACTTTGCCCCCGGCGAGGATGGTGCCCGCCAGGTTAAGGACATCCTCAGCAGGATCAGGGGCACGCTCGTCGAGATGCCGCTGCTCTTCCTCAAGGATGAGGACGTTGCGAAGAACGGTGTTCAGCTGAACGCCTTCACCGAGGAGGTCTACACCTGAGCGCAGTGCAGACGATTGGAATGTTTTGGAAATGGTGGTTGTTGATGGACTTCTGCACAGTTGATGCGTTGTTCATCCTTCTCAAAAGCGCAGTTTACATTATGGTATCATCGGTAGATGGAGGGCACGTGGCTCCCGAGGTCTGGTACTGCTGGGTCACACGTCACTGAAAGAATGATTTACGACTTGATTGCTAATGCGTCTGTACCGTGACCCCTTTGTGTGTGAAGCATCATGTTGATTGGTAGTCCCTTGGCAGGATTAGAACAATACCAACATCTCGGCAACGTGGACAATATTAAGAATTTGGCCGTTACCCGACGTAGAACCTTTTCTTTGTACAAACTCGTCTAGCTTTCTGCTTAATCGCTGTGGATTGTCGGTCGTACTTCCAGATTTCGGGCTTTGGCAAAGGGTGTAAGTAGGACCCGGAAGATGAATATCGAACCAACCAACGTTCCGGTCTAGGATTTTACTGGGGGTTGACTCGACCTAATTGAGCGAGGGTGACTTTGTTCGTATTCAGTTCTCATACTACTCTGGAGCAACTTTTTCCCTTTTGGTAGATAGAGCCGAAACCAATCTGGGCCCTGGAGGCATCTCCCGCAGTTTGCGGGCGTCCACTCTGCGACTCCCGAAATCGTCATGCTGCATAGAGGATCCAGTTACGGAACGCTAGAGCGCTTTCACATTCTTACATTACTCCGCAATTTGTCGCAAATGCCATGCGGGGGCGGCGCGGGCCAGTGATCGGACTTCCTAACAGTCCCCGTGCACCCGTGCAACAATGCACACAACCCTAACCATGTGGCAATGCTTGCCGTAAATAGCGGGAAATGGTTTTTTTTGTCCCAGTGAGCCAATAGTTGGGAGGGAGGAAGAGAATATCAGTGGCGGGGGACAATACTAAGGCAGAGAACACAATACCAACACTCCAACTTCGCCAAGACGTTTTCTTTCTTCAAGCGCACAATACGTAGCGGGAAGGAGAGGTTAGCAGGTGTACCACATCGCGGGAAGTGTATAAAAGCTTCTCTGTATCCCGTTGGAGAGAAGCCACCATCCATCACCACTCTCACTAACACTACGAACACCCGTTCTCAAGTAAGTTGACACCGCACAAACAACCGACACCATAAGCACAACTGCTCACTGAATCAAACAGACAAACCACTCAATCAATCAAAATGGGAGCCATTGCTAAGCCTGGTTACGGTTGCACTGTCATGTAAATGCAGTAACACACCACACATGAGATCCTGCCAACCTGTCCGTGACGATGAAGATGAATCAGACAAGAGCCAAGTACCGGTAGCCTCGCTATTCTCTTCCCCGTCTCTTCAACTTCGGCTCCTTTTCGACGGCGTGGTACGGGGGAAAATTGACAAAAAAAAAAAAACAATGGAAAAAAGACGGGATGGGGAGTTTTGTTTTTATCCTCTGATGGGAAGGTCTAGGGTTCTTCATCCTTGGGGCATATGCGCTTCGTTGCTGTCTCGGGTGGAGATGCCGTCGGCATTGTCGAGGACGGATGGCTGTCGCTGTCTGGCCTAGTTTGTATATATTTTCTTCTGCTGGGGTCTGTGGTAGATGCCAAGCAGAAGGGGGGATACTGCCCACTGGTAATCGATAACAGTACCTCCTGTGTTTCTCGTGCAGGATGCCAGTGACTCGGGAGACGATTCGACTACCCATGAACATAATGCAGGTAACAGAAGATTTGAGTGGGCATGGTAGGTGCTTATTAAGAACGTAGTGCGGAGACCTGGTCATATAGCGCGGCGATCACCCGCTGCCGGTGCCTTGGGTCGCGCACAGGGCGCCGTCTATCAGAAAAGAGAAGTTGACCTGGTGCTACTTGCGCGAATGGAGGATTGGCGTGTTTGCTGCTCGACGATGCAACTGCTGCAGTCTGGTGAGCAGCGCAACAACGGCTCAACAGCTGCCCCTTTTCCCTTCTGGAATGGCATCAGGCGGTGAGAGGCGGCGGAGATGAGGGACACTATCGCCGGGCAACGGGGGGTTTTTGATACGTCGGCTTTCCGGTAGGGCTGAGTGGCTGAGTCGCCGAGTGCGAGACCGACGATCTTCATCGCCCAGGTGGGCAATCGTCGGCTGCCAGGCACGCCACGTGGAGACGGCTGGGAGGCTGCAAACCCGGAAGCCTGCTTGCTGGCGGTCGACGGCGATTGTGCATGTCGTTTGCGGGGGGCAGCGACGATGGCGGGAGACGACGCGCCATGTGGACGCGGCGGCGAGGCGCACGTAGGAAGCGAGACTCCGTTATCGCGATTGATTATTCCCGCCGCCAGATCAGATCCCTGGGCCATCACGTGGGGCTGCGCCACGCGATCCAAGGGCGCAGGCGGTGCTTCCCATTCGACACCTGCAGCCGCTGGCGCTGGGCTCGCACGCTACCCACACATCCTCCACGCCTCCAGCCTGCGTCTCGCCGCCGCCGACGCGCCCAAGGCCGCTGAAACGCATCGCAGACAAGAGCCGCTCGCGCGACACGCCCCGCCTCGACCCGCCGGCAAACGCCATGACGAGCCGCAGCTGAGCCAGACACCGCCGAGCGCATCTGCCTACACGCCTCCAGTCCTGCATTTCTCCCTACTCCAAGCCCCCTGCTGAGGATTCTGCCCGAACCACCCGCTTCCTCCCGCCACGACCTGCATTCATACACGCCCATCGCCCCGCCTCCCGGCCGCCGCGCCATGGCCACGCTCGCTGAACTCGCGCCCTCACCACCACACTCGCCGTCCCTCGCCATGCGACGCAAGAGCTGGGCCCGCCGCTGCGAGCGCTACTGCTGCAACGTCGTGTCATACTTCCCGCTGTGTATCGTCTACGGCCTCACCACCTGGGCTGTGTGGGTGTCCTACAAGATCGGCATGCAGGAGAAGCTCAGCACATCCCGAGGTAAGCCTTCGTCTGCTCCCATGCCCGCCGCTCAGGCTGACCCGCCTAGACTACTTCTTCGCCTGGCTGGCCATGCTTCTGTACGCCATGGCCAATTGGTGCTATACCACCGCCGTCTTCAAGGACCCCGGCTCGCCCGTCGACCAGGCCAAAGGCGGCTACAACTCGCTACCCACCCAGGAGCTGTCGCGCCCGTACACCTCGTTCACCGTCAAGTCCAATGGAGAGCTGCGCTACTGCAAGAAGTGCCAGACCAAGAAGCCGGACCGCGCCCACCACTGCTCGACCTGCAAGCGGTGCGTGCTGAAGATGGACCACCACTGCCCGTGGCTGGCCGCGTGCATCGGCCTGCGCAACTACAAGCCCTTCCTGCTGTTCCTGATCTACCTGTCGCTGTTCTGCTGGGCCTGCTTCGCCCTGTCGGGCGTGTGGTGCTGGAAGGAGTTCACCACAGACCAGTACATGGACAACCTGACGCCCGTCAACTACATCGTGCTTGCTGTCATCTCGGGCATCGTCGGCCTGGTCATCACCGGCTTCACCGCCTGGCACCTCATGCTGGCCGCCCGTAACATGACGACCATCGAGAGCCTGGAGAAGACACGGTACCTGTCCCCGTTGCGCAAGTCGATGCAGCAGCACTTCAACAACCAAGGCCACCGCCACTTCGTCGACCAAGCCGAGGGCCGCCCCAGCATCGGCGACCAGCTCGTCGAGATCCATGCCAACGCGCTGCCAGGCGTGACGCGCCCGGAGGAGGGCGAAGACTACAGGGCCGAATCGCCGGCGCAGCGGTCATTGCAGCGCAACTGGGCCGACTTGGAGGCACAGCGCGAGCGTGAACGCTACGACGAGTACCTGGACGAGCTGGACTCGGAGAAGCTGCCCAACGCCTTCGACATGGGCTGGCGGCTCAACCTCACGCACGTCTTTGGCGAAAGCCCGTGGCTATGGGCATTGCCCGTCTGCAACACGACGGGCGACGGGTGGCGGTGGGACGCGAGTCCGCGGTGGGTCGAGGCGCGCGAAAACATCGCCCACGAACGCTTCACGCAGATGCAGCGCCAAAAGGACCGCGAGCGCGCCGCCGGCTGGGGCATCCCCGACTCGCCGCCGCGCTCGTCGACGACGAGCCCGCCGCAGTTCACGTCGACCTACTACAAGGCCCAGCCGGGGCCCCCGCCGCCGCGGCCGAGCAACCGCAATAGCCGCTTCCTCACCACCAGCAGCGGCGTCGCCACCGTGCCGCGCGAGGGCCGCCGCAGCCCCGGCAAGGCCGACGCCATCCTCGGCCGCGCGCCCGGCTTGTACTCGGACGACCCGGGCATAATTGGCGGCGGCAGCGGCGGCAGCGGCGGCGGTGTCGGTGTCGGCGTGCCGATGCAGTACATGCCCAGCCTCCGCAACGGCCGGCCGCGCGCCTCGTACGACGACCTGGACGACTTTGACGACGACGACGACGACGACGATGACGATGACGATGGCGGAGACGACGAGGACGAGTACGACGACAGCAGCAGCGACGAGGCCGAGGGCAGTGGCAGCGGTGGTGCCACGAACAACAACAACAACAACAACAACAACAACAGAAGGAAGAGCAGTACTTCTGGCGGCGGCGGCGTCAACGGCAGCACCTCTTCTTCACGCGCGTCTTCGAAACCGCCCGTCGTCCCCACGATCGTCAAGACGGAGAACTGGAATGATCTGCCGGCGGAGATGGTGGGAGGAGGACGGGCCGCCGCCGCCGCGAGGAGGGGTCCGACGGCGAAGAAGCAGCCGGCCACAGCGAAGAAGACGACGACGACGGTCTCGAAGGCGGCGGCGGAAGAGGAGTGGCAAGAATGGGGTCCGAAGTAAAATGGAAAGTTGTGCGTGCGTGCGTGCGTGTTGGGAAGAAGGAGGAGGAGAAGAAGAAGAAGCAGGGTGTTTGGATGGATCAGTGAAGCTTTTATTATTATTCTTTCTGGCTTTTTTTATTCCAGTCTTATTCTTAATCACAAAGGGACTCTTTTTGGGGCGGGCTCGTGTTTTTATTTTTATCTTGTTGGATAGACGAAAGCGGAAAGGAAGGGGGAAGCAAAAGAGATGAAGATCATGTAGGTTCGATCTGGATTGTGGGGGGGGAGCATGGGGAAGAGGAGACGGAAGTAAGCGCATCGAGGACACGCTTGTCTTTTTTGGCTGTGCCTCGTAATGATGCTTACGCCGTTTGTACAATACATCTCTTTTTCTTTGCCGTCTCAGATAGTTGTATGTACGTGTAGACATGTACGTATGAAGGGGGGGAAAGAGAGATACTAATTCCATCTGAGAAAAAAAAAAGGGAAAGGTTCTGAAAGATATCGTCTGCAGTGTGTCTGCGCGAGTGATGTGAAGATGAGATGGCAGTTCTGAGAACTTAGTGAGAGCTTGAACATTGGACGCAGCACAGAGGCTTTTCTCGTTTGGGGTTGAATATCACTGCCGTATGCGCGCATGCTTCGCTGCTTGTGTGTGGGAGCAAAAGATTCTTCAAACCTCTCGGGACAATCCATTGTCTCACTTG
This sequence comes from Diplodia sapinea, assembly GCA_023087385.1. Taxonomy (NCBI): domain Eukaryota; kingdom Fungi; phylum Ascomycota; class Dothideomycetes; order Botryosphaeriales; family Botryosphaeriaceae; genus Diplodia; species Diplodia sapinea. The sequence continues at coordinate 68,680 of JAJMYO010000063.1, read as the reverse complement.
TGCCTGCGACGGGCGTGGTTTGGCGGGCAAGTGTCGAGAGTCGTCTCAAAGCTTGGCAGCATAACGGGCTGCCGGGACAGAGGCCTTGCATGGCACACTTACATGGACATTGACGGTGAGTGCCAGAAGGCAGCGATACCGGCAAACAAATCATGTGCTCGACTCTGGAACGCATCACACCTCGTTGGGGAAAGCAGGCGGGTTTGCCCGCGGTGCAGTGCAAGTTGTGGTGAGGGTACACGCCAGCAAGTTGTGCGAACAAAGGTCGCGTCAGCACTTTGAGCGCTCATTGTTGTGCTTGAAAGTTACACAAGGACCCTGGGCCGGCATAGTTCATGTAGAGTGTCAGTTTGAAGGCCGCCACGAGGATGCGGATCGCAGTGAGGATAGGCGCCGCTGGAAGCAGCGATATCAAGAAATGCGGTAGCGCATGGCTCCCGCCCGCAAACGCCGCGTTCCTGCAGTTTTGAAGCCCAAAGTACGCGTCGGCGCGCCTGCCCGTTTTGGCGTTTGCCCGGACCCTTGGCTTGGATTCCTGCATATATGAGGTTGCTCGGCTCGTCTTGCGCTCCTCCACCTCTCCACTCCACTTCGACAACAATCACGCACGCGAGCTCAGCCTTCCAACTCCAGGTATCGAGGCGCTGCTGCTGCCGGCCAAGAATCTCACGCGCTGCGCTCCGTCTGCCAAAGGCGTGGCGTAGCCTCGTGATCGTCCACGACCGCGGTTTTCGTCGCATCTGGAAGAAGATCTCGTTTTTGCGGCCAGCGCCCCGACAGCTCGACAGCCCAGCCCGCGGGTTATCGGACGCTCTCGCACCAAGTCCCGCACCCGCACTTAGATCTTCTGACTCATCGGCGGTTGCCAATCGCCGTCCCTTCGCCTCCAGCAAACACTTTCTGAACAACTCCAAGCTCCGCACACAGTGCAGCCGTGCTAACACCCGCGTCGCTCGAGCCAAACACAAAACTGCCGAGGACAACCTCAGGATCTGTCAGGTACAAAAGGCGGCCGCACTCCACATTCCCTCGAACTTTCTTCTTCTTTTCTTCTGTAAGTAACCCACCCACCCTTGTACCGAACGCACTTCCTCATTCCAAGATGCTTGGTACTTCCGGTTGCCTGTCCAATGCTACCGACAATGGCGCCAGCTCCAGAAAGCTCCGTTTCCTCACCCTTCACGTCCACGTCAGCATGGAGTCCTTGGCACGCCGTCTTCCTGGCATGCCGAAGCGCAGGCGCCCCGACGACATGGCCGGCGGGGTATCCCCCTCCGGCTCGACGGCAAGCTTGAGAAAGAAGCGTGAGGCCTTGAAGAGGCTTCACTCCTCGGCTACACCTTCGGAGGCGCACATCACAGTCGCGTCTGAACTCCCATCTTACGATGTCAGCACCATCGACTTCGCCGTCACGCCTACGACAAAGGCCTCGACTACGAGCACCTCGTCGACGCCGACGACATCGACAGATTCTCCAAAGCTCAACCGTCGGGAGCAGATGAGGCATAGACTGAACCGCATGCTGTCTATGACGGGCATGAAAGCCAGCCGCATCGCCTCCATGCAAAGCATCCGATCCTCTAGCAGCATCGGACTGGGCCTCAATGCTTCCACCGCCGCTGGCACAAATACCAGCGACGATGACGACAACACGTCGGCGTCGGGCGACTACACGCCTCCGCGCCGGATGATGCGCTCGTCCATCGTCCCCAACCTGACCATCACGCCGACGTCCGACGGCAGCGGCAGCAACACTGCCGGCGACGCCTCGCCCGCCGCCTCCGTCCGCACCGTGTACCGCGTCAACCCGGCCACGGGCAGGCCCGCCGCGCAGCAGGCGTACAACCCGAGCTTCCTGTCTCCGGCTCGCGCAAAGACCCGAGCCAGGACGACGACGTCGCCGCGCTTCGTCTCCCGCAGGAGCAGCGCTTCGCCCAGCCCATCTCCACGCGGCGGCGTTGGTTTCCCCAGGCGCACGAGCAGTTTGCGGCATAGCAACGAGTTCCCGTTCAACCCCAGCGCGGCTGGGACGTTCGACGACGATTCCGACCTCTACGCGAGCAACCCGTCCAGCCCCGTCACCGACGAGAGCAGCAGGCTGCTGCCCGCGGCGGCCGCCTCGTCGCCGGCTCTCGTCGCTGGCGGCAGTTCCGCCGACGACAGCTCGCCGCCTCCTCAATTCAACAAGCCGCTCCCCACGCTGCCACGGGAGGAGCAGCCGCCCATCTCCGTCACGCCCTTTGCCGACGACGACGTCTTCTTCGATGCGAAGAGCCCCGCTGCTGCTGCTCCCAGCTGGCCGCTGCCGGCGGACCGTCAGTCGGTCTATGGCAGCGGCGACGCCGACCCGACGACGACGACGCTCCCGAACCCGCCGCCGCCGCTGCCTCCCATGTCGGCCGCTCGCGCCGTCGCCGTCTCCAGCAAGCGTTCCGCTCCAGTTCCAGTGCATGACCTGCCAACCGCCACCTCGACCGCCACCGAGCCCAAGGCTGAGGTCAAGAAGACCGCCAGCAGCGACAACAACATCGACAATGATGAATACAGCATCGAGCACAGCCCGACGACGCTTCCATTCATTCCCAGCTCCTCGTCCGCCGCCACTGCCACTGCCGCCGCGAGCAGCAGCAACAACAACACGCCCAGCACCGACGCGACCATCCGCGCGGTCACGACGGCGGCGACGCGCGACCGCGCCGCCTCGGGCTCGAGCGAGCTGTCCATGTACGGCTTCCACTACTACAACGCACTGGACGACCGCGTCATGGCGGTGCGGCGGGCGCGCATCGAGGCCGAGATCCGGCGGAGGAACATCTTCGGCGACGGCGACGGCGGCGGCGACAGCAACGACCAGCAGGAGGGTGGTGACAGCAGCAGAAGCGTCACCAATGACACCGAAGGCAACGATGCTGGTGCTGCCGCCAACGACGACGGCAATTCGAGCAGCTCAAGCAGCAGCAGCAGCAGCGCCGCGTCGTCCGCCGTCATCGGCGACGGCTTCCTGCCGCTGGACGGCGACGAGGACCACGTCGCGCCGCTGCTGCCGCCGCCCGATCGGCGCCGGCGGTTCACGAGCCACAGCCAGGGAGGCAGCGGCAGTGGTGGTGGTGGTCGGCTGTTCGCCGGCGGCAGCAGCAGCAATCGCGATAGCGTGGTGTCGGTCATGACGGATGCGACGGCCATGTCGTTTGTCACGGCCGCGGAGGGTGTTTCGTCGGACGAGGACGAGGATGACGATCAGTGGGAGTCGACCGAGGAAGATGATGGGGTTGATGTTGATGTCGATGCTCGTGTCGATGCCGAGGAAGGTGGTGCCGAGAGCTCGGGCCACCGGCTGCTCCTTCTTTCTTCACCTCCTCGCGCCGAGCACGTCCTCCCGCACCGCGACGACGTCGGTGACCATGCTGAAGTGTCGCTTGGCGTTGTCGGCAAGCAAGAGGAGTCGTCCATGGATCTGGGGGAGGACGAGGGCGAGGTCGAGCCGGATACTTTCCAGCTTGTCTCCAAGGACGGCACCAACAGCAGTGTCGTGGCCAACCTTGATTCCGTCGAGGAAGCTTCTTCCAGCAGTAGCTCTGACAACGAGAAGGTTCCCGTCTACGACGAGCTCCGCATCCCTGGAGTTGACGACTTGACCGAGCTTCCCTTCCGCGTCACGACTACTGGTCCGCCTGAGCTGTCTACTAAGCTTCAGCGCAAGGCCATGCACTGGACTTGGAGCCCGTGGCGCAACTACCACAACCCCGAGTGGAAGGCCGAGCCCGATGTCTGGCTCATCAAGGAGGCTACTCGTCCATACTTGCACCTTTGCGGTCTTCCCTCGCGCGACCTCAACGTTGAGTTCCTGGCCGAGGGCCGCTGGAACCGTGTCTACACCATCTCCGCCTTGGACAAGGCGTCTGGCACTGTCAAGGAGTGCATTTTCCGCTGCGCTCTTCCCGACTTTCCTTGGTACCGCACCCAGATCGAGGTCTCGACCATGGAGTTTGTCCGCCACCACACCACCATCCCCGTCCCGCGCATCTACGCCTTCAACTCGTCCATGAAGAGCCCTCTCGGCCTCGAGTGGATCCTGATGGAGAAGATCCAGGGCCAGCCCTACAGCGACGCTGAATACGCCTTCAGCTACGAGACCAAGGCGGCCTTCCACCGCACCGTCGCGGACTGGGTCGACCAACTCTCGCGGCTCGAGTTCGACAAGATCGGCGCCCTCTACCACGACTGGAGCAAGCCGCTGTCCGACCGCAGCTCCTACAAGATCGGCCCGCTCAACGACGAGGACTTCAAGTTCGACTTCCGCCTGGACCACGACGTGTACCGCGGGCCCTTCGCCAGCATGCAGCAGTACACCAACTCGCGCATCGGCTTCCGCCTCGCCGAGGCGCTCGACCCACGCATGCGGGCGCGCGCCCGCTACTGGGCCGCCAAAGCCGAGGCCGAGGAAAAGGGCGGTGACGACAACAACAGCAAGTTCGAGGTCGACCCCGAGATGGAGGAGACGGCCGACCCGGAGTTCACGCTCAAGGTCCTCGACGCGATCCCGCGCTACTGCCTGAAGCTGCAGAGCGTGCTGCCCGTCGTCTTCGGCGACGGCGAGCGCGTCGCGCCCGGCGCCGCCCGCCTCACCCACCTCGACATCCACGACGAGAACATCCTGGTCGACGCCGCCGGCGCGCCGCTCGCGCTGCTCGACTGGGAGCAGACGCTGGCCATGCCCATCGAGTGGACGTCCCGCTACCCCAAGTTCGTCGACAACACCGAGGCCGGCGAGCCCGACCCGTGGACGGCTGTCGGCCCCCGGCCGAGGTGGCAGGCCCGCGAGGAAGCCGAATACGAGCGCTGGCAGCTGTGCCGCGAGTTCGATAAGCGCCTCGAGGAGCTCGGCTCGCCCCTGCTGAAGGAGCGCGCCGACCGCGAGCACCTCAAGACCATCGAGAACCACTTGGAGATGATCCGCTACGCTTGCCTGGACGCAGAGGACGACGACGACCTTGTGCCGGTGATGAAGACGAAGGCTTTGAACGATCTTCTGACTTAGGTGGTGTTTTTTTCTTTCCTAAAAGGATTAGTCCTTTTACGACTTTATATGGCTTTTCGGAGGCCTTTTGCTGACTTTTCGAAAGCCTTTTGCTGATTTTAAGAGGTTTTTTTCCCTCTTCTTACTGAAAGCCTTTCCTTTTCTTCTACAATATTGTTCGGGACAGGGTTTTATAATGGGGCAATAGCGAGTAGTTTGCTCTCATAGCTTTATCGGTAATCTTGCCAAGGTTGCTCCTGCTTTAGGTATTCTCTAGTACAATTCAAGTGAGGTTTTCCCATTCATCTAAAGATCGATAACGCGTACAGTTCCCAGTTCCATAAATTGTGATTGTTAGTTCAACGTGTTCCTCCATCAACGTCGTACAATGTTCTGTCAGATACTTAGCTAATGTAGAGGTTCTGAATTTCAGGGCATGGTAGAGCTTTCTATTTACACTTTGAGTTTTCTCCAAACGAATAGAAGCTTTATTCTCATCCCTAGAAGAGGAGCTGAATCCATCAGAGGGGGGCTAAGTTTGCTTAGCCGTATCAACGGCGCAAACATGGTATCGATCGAGGGGGCTTCGGCAGATAATGAATCCAGATAAGTAGTTTCAGGCCGTCAAAACTTACATGGTTCCTTTGCATTGCAATACCCGTGACAGAAAGAGATAGAAATACATGCCTACTATCGTAGTCGTTTACGTTGGCCTCTTCTACACTCCATATCTCCTGTCTCATAAGAACCGATATTAAGTTGTACGACGCGCCGCTGAACGTCATACTCTCAGGAAATCTAGCGAACAAGGTCCTTAAGTTCGCGCTGATCACGGGCTGTCTGTCGATCCGACAGCTCCACACGTTTTGGCCTGCCAATTTCACCACCAAGGGATCGTCATGCGAAAATATAGAGCCGCTTGGCAGGCCAGCTATTTTCACGATGCCAAACGGGATCGGAAATTCGGTGCCTACATCGGGCGCGTCTACTGCGGCAAGTACGGCATGGACCAGCTCTGAAGCTGTTGAAATTTGAGGTGTTTGGTGAGGTGATGTTGTATTGGCATGAGGAGCGGAGGGGAGGCTAACCGGGGCCTGCTTATATACCCTGCTCCTCGCTGACTAAGCTATTCTACATATATTGCAACAGAAGCTCAACAAGGCACCAGACGTCCGACAAATACATACACGAGACTGGTCTATGGATTTGAATAAATGGTTATCGGCAAAGGTATGGCGAAAGTTGGGTGTCCGAAAGCTGGATTCAGACTTCTTGATCGAGTTTTTAGCCCCCATAGTGACACCCCATAGCTCATCGAGGTCGCTTGTAGAATAAAAGTGTGCTACACAACAGTGTGCCCGGGCAATATCAGGTTTACATCTCGAGCGGGCTTAGGTTTGGTTGGGCTGGTCGAAAACGAGCACGACATGATGCGCGCACTTTTCTTGAACAAGTCTACTTTAACACAAGTGTGGGTGTCATTCTCTGGAAGTCTGGACTGAGCAACTGGTTTGTTTTTCAACTTTGGCGTTCACCTTAACACCACCACATTCACCACCAATTCACTTGGGGTGAACAAGCATTCTGATAGGCCGATAGACTTTGTCGTCCTGCTGCACTGTCTACATTCACTTATTTTGTCTACGCATATAAATTCTCCACTTATACAGCTGCTGCTTCTTCTTCCACTTCTCCTTACCACGCTTCCCTGCCATCCACCCTACAATATCAACCCTTCCGGGTACCCTAGGGCAACCTTTCTTCGTTAAGAACCTCCAGCGCTTCTGCTACTCCACTCTCAACATCCCGACCCAAATCGTTCTAGTCTTTTGAGCATTTGCGCCAATATGGCTTCTTCCAACCGTTTCAAGAGGATCGGTGACTTCCTTGAGGAGATCTCCGACCAGGAAATTGAGGCTGGTTGCTTCTTCTTGGAGTCAAACAACATCAAGAACAATGACGAGTTCCACATCGACGGCGAGATAATCAACGTCAAGACCAACGACTGGCAGTATCGCAAGAAGGGCGAGCGTTACTACAAGCTCGAGCTCCAGCAGTGCGCTCCCAATGCCAACAAGGCGAAGAGCAAGAGTGAGAAGAACAAGAGCAAGTCCAACGCCCCTCTTCAGATCAGCGGTTATGGAGTCACCTACGGTGTCGTGCTCATCAACGAGAGGCTCCGCGACAAGGCTCCTCTGGCTCGTGCGTTCAAGGCCGCTATGCACCACTCCTGCCAGAACGCCGACAACCTTGTCAAGGCCAACCGCCGTTGGGGCTGCGATGTTCACAGCGTCCTGTTCTTGGAGGACCGTTCCTGGGTTGACGAGGAAACCGGGGAAGCCTACCCGGAGTCGGTTTTCATCGAGGCCAACAAGAAGGCCGGAAACAGGTAATCGCAACATTCGGGTTCCAACGGATCTCAGCAGCAACTCTTCGGCTCCTGCATTTCCGGACCTGTGCGATTTCGGCTGTTCCACCTGCGGCTTGATCTTCAGCGGCTCTGCGCGCTAACGGTCCCCCAACGCTGCGGTTTTTCGGCTCACACCGTGTTCACTTTTCACTTCTGGCCTTTCATCAGGCCGGCACCCCCCCAGGAGCCCTTGCGACTTTTCCCCCAGTGCATTTTACGGATCACCTTACGGTTACGAGATCACGACTTTCCCCATTCCCCCTTTCGGCACCCCCCAGCATTTTCGGGGTCACAGCCTACTGATCGTTTCCTTCCTTCAACACCGTGGGGCCTTCACATTGCACTTCCATACGATGGGCTTCGGCTGTGGTCTCACACGGCAGGGCGGTCTTCCCTCTTGGCTCTTTTGTTTTGCATAGCGTCGGCATGAGAGATGATTTTACGAGATGGTACTAGATTGTACTTGCATTGGGCCGGCGCGTCATACCCCATACGGGTGGCATTTTTTCTTAGGGATCCCATACTCCGGCTTCTCACGAGGCAACCACATGGCTAATCCAAAGCTTGTGGCGGAGTCACTGGGAAGGGATTGTGATAAGGTAAAAAATTACAGAGAGGGTTAAACCCACCAAAACTTCTCTTCAGTATCTGTTGCTCGTGATGTCAATTGAATGACACATGCGGCCCTTGAACAATGCGTCCTCACAGATGTACTGAAACAAGACTTGAGCGATGAAGCGTGCGGAGGGATGTTTGGTCTGCATGTCCAAAAGCACGTTCCGCATTTGGATGGCTGGCGACGTGAAGTAGGAAACTTTGCGAAATATCTACACCCATCGTCTGAGCTTTCTATTGTTGCTCCTTTGTTCAGTCCTGCCTATTGTCGCTTTGTGAGGATATCGCAGGTATGAGCTCCTTCTAATATGTTATGTCTCAGGATGTTGGAATAAAGTTGCAGACAAAGCGCAAAGGGATCGACGCCATCAAACGGCCAAGTGGATACTCTATCCTCCACATCGCATTCACGGTTAATACGAATACGCCGCGCAGCAATTCCCATCTTCTCGGCCAATGCGCGCCTTGATCTTCACGCACACCGGCCCATTAGCGTGGTCCTCAGCAGCACGCAAAGACGAACAAACAGGGGGAAAAAAAAAAATGACTCCTGCCTGCCGATCGCAGCGTACCCACACTCGTGAATCCCATCTCTTCCTGCCCTCTCACAACCGGGATTTCGGCAGATTTTCACCATGACTGCCAGCCGGGCCAAGTGGAACCCGAAACGTCTTCCGGAACATTCTTGCCGGGAGTTCCGGGCCACTCAGAAGACGTGATGCCGCTTTCAGCACAGGTCAAGCGTTCCTTCAAGAGAGCGAGATGACGTCCAGATAAGCATGTCTCTTTAGCTCGATCGTCAGGTGGGGGAGTTCGCGGTGAGGCTGTGCAAAAGAGCGGGTCCCTCCTCAAGCGAAGCCTTTTTCCCACACGCACTCGGCTAGTAGGAACGCTCGATGATATAGTACGCGTCGTGATCCGCGGTCGCGGGGGCTCTTTCGTCTTGCGCTAAAAAAAAAAAAAATGGTGGGGCTGAACTGGGGATGCGGCCACCTGGGGGTTTCGTTTGGCGGCCGAGACTGCTCCCGTCAGACCTTGGCGTGGGGGACACTGCACTTGGCTTGTATTGGTACTCAATATTCCTTTTCCATCGCTGAGATAGCTACTGCGAGACAGGGGCCGGTGAAAAGACAGACAAGCTCGGACCATTCGATGAGACCATGTTCTTCGAGCGCATAGTGTACGTAGTGGGCGAGCACCGTGTGTGCCCATCCAATAAGGATCGCATACGCGACTCGACCACCGCGTAGTTTTGCGATAGGCTGCCCTTTGACCGTGGTGAAGGCGAATGTGATGAAGATAGTTGTCAGGGCGACGAGAGCGACGATCCAGGCTCCAATGGTGATACGTTCGAGCATAGTACGACGAGGGCGAGCGAGCGCTATACCAAGTTAGTACCTAGGAATGAATAAAGTTGGAGGAGAGTAACGCACGTCGTTGGCTCTCGAGATCATAGTCGAGCTGTTGCACTTCGCGGATTTTTCATGTGCGTTATTTGATATGCTGAGCTCAGCGGCGTTTCGTCGTGATGGTGGATGTGCCATAGTGAGAGAATACGAGGGCGGCGGCGGTGTTGTTTGGATTAGCCAAGGTGAGCCTGGACGGCGAACTTGACTGAAGGCCTTCATGGTTGATGGGCAGTTGCGAGTCGAAAGTCTGGTGGGTGCGACTCTTGGTTTTAAATAGGGAAGTACACCTTGCGCTCTCGCTTGGTGCCGGAGGTACCCTGGGACGGGGTGCCGGACAAAAGTCGACGTTTCCCAATAGCGCCCAGTCAGCGAGACGGGGCACCGGTACTGTCAGTCCTTCCGCACTGAGACGAAAGCGCCCTCTGAATTTGCTTTGTGTGGCTCTAGGGCTGATGATGGTCCTTGTTCTCTTATGGGTGATGACTGGTGTTAAGGCACGTTTTACCTCGTTGTCTGTTGGCGTTCGTGCTCCTGGCGTTTGGGTACTTGTGTGAGATACAGTTAACACATAGCAGGTGGCGAAGGAGCCTCACACATTGCGGGTTGAACTGGAGTTGCGCCTCGCCTGTCGACGTCACTGCTGCGAAGTGTTTCGCTGGCGGCGCAGCGATCGGTGGGCGCCAAGGCCTGTTGTCGGGAGCTGCATGTAACTCTGCATGACAAGGCGCCAACATAAGCACAACACTTGTAAATCAGTCACCGATTAGATTTCTCTGAAGCGCACAGTTGTATTAACATTACAGTCGTTACCGTGATGGAAAGTACCGCGTTACGCGGCACTGTACACTTCGGCGTAGCGAGTGGTATTTTTTGCGATCATGAAATGGCCTGCGTGCCCGACCGCCCATCCATTCCGGCACAGCGAAACAAAGGAGAAAAACAAATGCACCAAAAGAAAAAACATCTCGTCGTGTTACTAGAGGTCGACTCATAGTAAGGGTATAAGTCATGTCGAAAACGAATAGTACCTGCTTCACTTGTTAATCATACTCGGATAACGGTTCGGAGGAAGCTTACCCGATCAGAATGCGCTCATCAAGAACGTTTTATCGTCTTCTCCTAGACACTGCAGTCCATACAGTGGATAGCAATCCAAGATCCGGACGTAAATGTGCGCATTAAAACTTATATTTGCGTCCGGATCTTGTATTCAACTACCCACAGAAAGAGCGTTTTGGCCCCGGCGAGCTTGAAGACAGATGGACCACGTGCGAACTCCCATTGAACGTGGTATTAAACGCATCGATGGTGCCGCCGAGGAACATGTCGCCCAACTCTTGCTGCGCCGACCGCTCCAGCACACTGTGGAAACCCTTTGGTTCCAGAGGAAAGTGATGCGAGGCGAGACGGAAGCAGGCGAGGGAGACCGGGATGACGACCTTGCAGAGAGAGAAGAACATGATAAGACCCAGAATGGTGTAGACGATGGCCTTTTCCCAGAAATCCATGACGTAGAGGCCATAGGTGACTTCGAAGCGGTAGACGAAATCTTTGGTGCTCTGCTTGGCGGCGACAACGAAGTTGGAGCGGTAGGAGCGCTTTACGGGCGGCTCCATAGCCCAGCCGTCCTTGGTGGCGAAGTCCATGAGGGTATGATAAAGTATACGGAGAGCAGAACTCAGCACTGGAGAGCGGGCGGGATGCACTGAAGAGACGGGTTTCACGCGGGCCTGCGGCCAAGAAATATGAGTAGACGGCGCATCGGCCACATGGCAACGGAGGCAGGCGCGATCAATAAAGATTTGCTCATCGCGAGGACGGGGAGCAATCGCTTGGCTAGAGCAGCTCGGACGCAGATTCTATGCTGCAATAAGCATTGGCGGGAGCTTACCGCTGAGCCTGTATCCGGCGCCATACCTCATCGGTGCAAAGGCAGCCATCACGCGCAACCACCATTGGGTCTTGGTCAGCACGCTCGGTGAGGCTCGGTGAGATAAGTGAGTGCAGTCTCTGTTCCGCGGGTTCCGCTGGTGGTTGTTCCCACGTCATCGAAGATTGGGGGGCCGGGGGCGGCGCCTTACCCGCGTGGTGCTGCGTGCTTGTCGCCGAGATTCGCACTGGGCATGGTGTGAGAATGCGATGCGAAAGCACTTCTGCATCGGCGTCGGCAGTCGGCATCGACATTTGGCGAAAAAGGCGCGCCTGCGCTTTCCTCGGCCGGCGAGTGGTCGTGCACAGGGTCTGCAGGAGCAAAGTCGGCCTTCGGCTGTCAGGCATCCCCAGTCCACGCCGAGTTCCGGCAATACAACACCGCCAGTGGTTGCTGCCCAGCAAAGAGTGATGAGGCTGGTGCCTCTGCTCTCCGCAGCGAGGAGAGCCCACTTGGGCAATCGCCACGCCAATCGGGCGCCCAACAACTGGCCCTGGCGCTCGCTATTTGCAGGGAGCTCTGGCTATCGCGGCGCGCTGGTGAACAACACAGAATCGGCTTGACTTCATTGTTAGCTATTCGCGACTTCCCCACTGGGCAGTGAGCAGCGAGCGGTGGGGTCATTCGGTTGGCCGCACCCTTTTAACTCCGAGCATCAAGCGGTCCACTGGCCGCGCTGATCCTCTTACTCCTCATTGGGTTGGTGGTATTGCTTTTGACGGGGGTCGATTCTTGGTGCGAAGAGAATCTTCCGGCCCGCGACCTGCATTGCCGTCAAGTCGAATCTCGGAAAATGTCCCGTGCGAAACGGTGTTTGTGTCGTGGTTCTGGACCACGCTAGGAGGTGACGTCGGGAAGCGGGGCTGACTCATGTGGGCGCTTACCTCACCGAAACCAGAGTCATGCGGGAATCCGACGCGTCCGTCGATCTTACGGCGCGCGTCACCGCGACGCTCTCGCGACTGAACACGCTCAGCTTTGCCGTTTCTTTCAACCACCCCACCGCACCTGCTCTCGACAAATGTGAGCTGCGGCTTTGCACACCCTGCCACAATGCCTGCCGCGAGCCTTGCAACCCCAGCGAAACGCGTTTTGGCCGAGACGTCCAACACTCGCCGCAACATCGCATCTTCCCCGCAGACTGCAGCGAAGAAGCGCAAGCTCAACGCCAACCCCCTCAAGGCTCCCCCCAAGCCTGCAAATGGAAATGTCGTCGGCTCAAGCCAACCGAAGAGCCAGTTCGAGGAAGACCTCGAGAAATTGGGCGAAAGCCTGCACGACTTGAAGAAAATCAATGCCGAAAAAGATCAACACTGGGCGCGTCCGCCTCTGGATGACTTTGACCCCTCCAGCGACAACTTGTGCTTCCAACAGATTGATGTTGAGGAGGGAACCCTTCACGGCGGCAGGGCCACTGTGAAGCTCTATGGTGTTACCCAGGTAGATACTCTCGACCCCCGTGTCTCACGCCCTGCTGACACCATGGCTCCAGACTGGCCATTCCGTCCTCCTCCACGTCACCGACTTCATGCATTACCTATACGTCGCTGCTCCCGTGTCCTTCACACAGGCCGATTGCCAGCCTTTCAAGGCCTACCTCGAGACCCAGATCGCCCAGCACCAGCCCGCTATCCATTCCGTGCAAATGACCATGCGAGAGAGCATCTACGGATTTCAGGGTAACCAGAAGAGTCCATACCTCAAGATCTCTGTGACGGATCCAAAGTTCATCAACAAGCTGCGGACAACAATTGAATCCGGAAACGCCAACTACAAGGGTCTCTGGAAGGCCGCAGATGGGACTGTTTTGACCTTTGACAACCTGCAGTACGTGCTTCGCTTCATGGTGGATTGCAAGGTATGTGTCTCTCCTGCAAGTTTTACGACGAGATTTTCTTACTGTATCAGGTTGCCGGCATGTCCTGGGTTGAGGCGAAGGCTGGCAAGTACCACATGATCCCCCACCGGGACCGCCACTCTACCTCGCAGATCGAGGCCTACGTGCACTACCGTGATCTCATCGCATACCCTGCCGAGGGAGAGTGGGTCAATACGGCCCCTCTGCGCATCCTGTCCTTCGATATCGAGTGCGCTGGCCGCAAGGGTATCTTCCCGGAACCAAACGTGGACCCCGTCATTCAGATCGCCAACGTCGTCAGCATCGCTGGAGCAGAGAAGCCATTCGTCCGTAATGTTTTTTGCTTAGACACGTGCAGTCTGATTGTAAATGCTCAGGTTCTCGAGTTCGACGCTGAGGAGAAGATGCTGATGAAATGGAGAGACTTTTTGGAAGAGGTGGACCCCGACGTCATCATCGGCTACAACATTTCCAACTTCGATTTCCCATACCTACTCGATCGCGCCAAGCATCTGAAGTGTGGAAAGTTCCCCTACTGGTCGCGGCTGAAGAACACCATGTCGGTGGCCAAGGAGACGAACTTTTCCAGCAAACAAATGGGCAACCGTGACACCAAGTCGACCAACACGAACGGCCGTCTTCAGCTGGATCTTCTCCAGCTCGTTCAGCGCGACTATCAACTCAGAAGTTACACGCTCAACTCCGTCTGCGCTCATTTCCTTGGAGAGCAAAAAGAAGACGTGCACCATACGATGATCACGGAGCTTTTCAACGGCGATTCAAACTCTAGGCGTCGTCTTGCAGTCTACTGCCTGAAAGATGCCTATCTTCCCATGAGATTGCTCGATAAGCTCATGTGTCTGGTTAACTACACCGAAATGGCAAGAGTCACAGGTGTCCCCTTCAGCTTCCTTCTTTCTCGCGGCCAACAAGTTAAGTTCCTCAGTCAACTGTACCGGAAAGCTCTAGAGCACCAGCTGGTCATCCCGAACCTCCGCTCCGAGAGCTCCGAGGAACAATACGAAGGTGCCACGGTTATCGAACCCACTCGCGGCTACTACGACGTTCCCGTTGCCACTCTTGATTTCGCATCGCTGTATCCCAGCATTATCCAGGCGCACAATCTTTGCTACACGACACTGTTGAACAAGACCTCCGTTGAGAAGTTGAATCTGAAGAAGGACGATGACTACATCGTCACTCCCAATGGTGACATGTTTGCCACTTCGAAGGTCCGCAAGGGCTTGTTGACACAGATTTTCGAGGAACTGCTGGGTGCAAGAAAGCAAGCCAAGAAAGAGATGGGCATGGAGGAGGATCCGTTCAAGAAAGCAATCCTGAACGGTCGTCAGTTGGCTTTGAAGATTAGCGCCAATAGTGTATACGGTCTTACTGGTGCCACGAACGGCAAGCTCCCCTGCTTGGCAATCGCCAGTAGTACAACGAGTTATGGTCGCCAAATGATTGAGAAGACGAAGGACGTAGTGGAAAAGCACTACACCATGGCCAATGGCTATTCTCACGATGCTCAGGTCATTTACGGTGACACGGATTCGGTCATGGTCAAGTTTGGCCCGAAGGATCTCGAAACGGCTATGAAGTTGGGTGAGGAAGCAGCCGGCTTCGTTTCGTCGCACTTCATCAAGCCCATCAAGCTCGAGTTCGAGAAGGTGTACTTCCCGTATCTGCTTATCAACAAGAAGCGTTACGCTGGCCTCTACTGGACGAATCCGAACAAGTGGGACAAGATGGACACGAAGGGCATTGAAACGGTCCGGCGTGACAATTGCCGACTGGTACAAACCGTTATCGAGACGTCGCTGCGAATGCTGTTGATCGACCGCGACGTCAACGGTGCGCAAGAGTAAGTGATGACGCACGACAGCTAGTCATGGCATCTCGCTAACGATTTCTAGTTTCGTCAAAGAGACAATCTCCGATCTGTTGCAGAACAAGGTCGATATGTCGAATCTCGTGATCACGAAAGCACTGGCCAAGTCGGACTATGCCGCGAAGCAGGCCCACGTCGAACTTGCCGAGCGGATGAAGAAGCGTGACGCGGGTTCGGCGCCTGCACTGGGAGACCGTGTTGCGTACGTCATTTGCAAGGGAGCTGCTGATTCCAAGAACTACGAGAAGTCCGAGGATCCAATCTACGTGCTGGAGAACAATCTGCCTATCGACACCAAATACTACCTCGACAACCAGCTGGCCAAGCCACTGGGTAGGATCTTCGAGCCCATCCTCGGAGAGAAGAAAGCGGCATCGCTCTTGACGGGAGCTCACACCCGAAGTATCTCCGTGGCAGCACCTACCATGGGTGGCCTGATGAAGTTCGCGAAGAAGACGGCGACGTGCATGGGATGCAAGAAGCCCATGACAAGCGCTGCTGAGAAGGAAGGCGCCGTGTGCGAGAACTGCCGTCCGCGTTTTGGCGAGCTATATCAGAAGACGCTGTCCAAGGTCAGCGATCTGGAAGTTCGTTTCGCCAGGTTGTGGACGCAATGTCAGCGGTGCCAGGGAAGCATGCATAACGAGGTGATTTGCAGTAGCAGAGACTGCCCGATCTTCTACATGCGCATGAAGGCCAAGAAGGACGTCGAAGACGTGGGCAAAGAGCTTGTGCGCTTCGACAAAGACGCGGTGCTATGGTAAAAAGCAAAGCTGCATTCACAAGCACCGTTGCGTTTGTGTGGTAACTTTTGTGGACACCGGACATGTGGACGCCTCAATGTGAGGAAAAGTTGTAACGGTTTATGGGAGCAGTCTTAGAAGTCAAGGGTTTCTCGAGGCGTTCATACAAGGGTTAGGAGTTTTTCAATAGGCTTCGTATTGAGATACCGAGAATGACAATGGAGCAATTTCCTTAGGGCTGAGAAAGTTATTTGCTGCTTCATGGGCACATGGGTTGGGAGGTGGAAAGAGTCGCGGTGTGATTGGCTGCAACAAGGAGCTCGGCCCCTGCCTGTTTGGCGGGTTTGCATTATCGCGATAAGCGATAAAGCTCCAGGCTACTGTCCGACCCGCGACATCACCTCTCCCACCGTCCAACTCACACTCTCGCCACACCGTGTCACCATGGAGCAGGCTATGAAGAGCTGGGGTAAGCCTCCCACAACCCTCAATTCCCCTCACGCGAGCAGCAGCTGACACCGCCACCTCTCACAGAGCTGGAAAACTCCATCAAGCTCGTCGACCCCGCGCGCGATGCGCTCTACAACTACGACGCGGACGCGCAAAAGGCGATCGGCAACGCGAAGCCGTGGAAGGCGGACCCGCACCACTTCAAGCACGTGCGGATCAGCGCGGTGGCGATGCTGAAGATGGTGATGCACGCGCGGGCGGGCGGGGCGATCGAGGTCATGGGCATCATGCTGGGGTACGTGCGGGGCGAGACGTTCGTGGTGACGGACGCGCTGCGGCTGCCGGTCGAGGGCACCGAGACGCGCGTCAACGCCCAGGACGAGGCCAACGAGTACCTGGTGCAGTACCTGGAGCGGTCGCGCGACGCGGGCGGCCAGCCCGAGAACGCCGTCGGCTGGTACCACAGCCACCCGGGCTACGGCTGCTGGCTGTCGGGCATCGACGTGTCGACGCAGGCGACGCAGCAGACGTTCGGCGACCCCTTCCTGGCCGTCGTCATCGACCCGGACCGCACCGTGTCGGCGGGCAAGGTCGAGATCGGCGCGTTCCGCACGTACCCGGAGGGCTACAAGCCCGACCTGGCGGGCAGCGGCGGCGGCGGCGGCGGCCAGGCCAACGGCGACGGCTTCCAGACGATCCCGCTCGGCAAGATCGAGGACTTTGGCGCGCACTCGGACCGCTACTACGCGCTGGAGGTGTCGCACTACAAGAGCACGCTGGACTCGCGCATCCTGGAGAGCCTGTGGAACAAGTACTGGGTCGGCACGCTGTCGAGCTCGCCGCTGCTGACGAACCGCGACTACGCCACCAACCAGATCGCCGACCTCGCCCGCAAGGTGCACGAGGCCGAGCTGGCCCGCACCGGCTTCGGCATGGGCATGGTCGGCAAGCTCAAGAGCGAGCGCGCCAACACGGGCGAGGACGAACGCCTGGAGAAGCTGGCCCGCGCCGCCGCCAAGATCGCCCAGGAGGAGCGCATGGGCTTGCTCGCCGCCGAGGTCAAGGAGAAGGTCTTTGCGGGACGGTCGCCTGCTTCTTCTTCTGCTGCTGCTCCTGCTGCTGCCCCGGCTCCAGCGGCGCAAGGCGGCGATGGCGATACGGAGATGAAGGCTTGAGGCGCCGTGGATTGAGTCAGAGCGAACTGCAAGACTTTTCGCCGCGAGAGAGCGAGAGAAGCGGGGAGGCGCCCACGACGATCGATGATGAGAGAATTCACACTTCACACGGCTACGATAATTTTTTGCTTTGCATCGGCATGGCCAGGGCGTTGAAGATGGGATGGGATGGGGTATTGCTGGCTTTCCTTTCTTTATATCCGAAAAGCTGCTGGGAGTGAGGAGGGGAGAGGGCATGATGATGCTTGTACGAACTAAAGACAATATGAAACTTTTCTGCGAAGAAGCTGCACTTTTTTTTTTTTGGTGTTTGTTTCGCGCGCATTTGCTCTAGTAGGGACGGGTGGTCACTTTGATCTGTTGCTATGCGGCTGATGTGATATGCGGCAGATGACTACTTGTGGCGGGGCTTGGGTGGTTGTCACTCTTCCAACGAGTTATTCCACGGCGTCTAAACCTAAGGCAAGTCATATACGGTATGTATTCTGTTATCGTTCCTTTCATCTACCACAATTGGCCAGCTACGGTACGGATCAAACCGTCAGCGTTGACAACACATCAGCAGTCCGGCATCTCTACTCTCTCCCTCCCTCCCTTACACTACCACCTCCCCCCTCCTCCTCCTCAACTCCACCATCAACGGCGGATTCGCCAACGTAAACGAATCCTGACACCCCTCATCAAACGCGTCGGCGCGCTGGCCCTCGGCCAGGCCCAGGTCGAAGCGCATGACGACGTTGGCGACGACGCCGCGCATCTCCATGTACGCCAGCTGCTTGCCGGGGCACGCGTGCGCGCCGCGCGTGAACGGGATGAACGGCAGCGCCTCGCCGCCGCCCGCCAGGTCCACGCCCTCGAACCGCTCGGGCCGGAACGCGTCCGCGTCGGCGCCCCACCGGCGCGGGTCGCGGTGCAGCGTCCACGGCGGCACCGACACCACGACGCCGCCGGGGATGTGCGTGGTGTTGCCGCCGCCGCCGCCGCCGCCGTCGCCGTTGTCGTCGTCGTCGGGCAAGGTGATGCCGCCCGCGGGCGTCTCGCGCACCAGCCCCTCGATCGCGGGCGGCTTGAGCCGCAGCGTCTCGTTGACGACGTGGTCGAGGAGGCGGGCGGTGGCGAGGGATTTGAGCGAGAGGTCCGGGAGAGCGGCGAGTTGGGCGCGGAGGGCGCCGAGGGTCGACGGGTGCTGGGTCAGGTAGAAGAGGGCGTTGGTGATGGCGGACGCGGCCGTGTCGCTGCCCGCGAGGATGAGCAGGATGGAGTCGTTTTCGATGGAGCGCTGCGTTTGGCGCCGCTGCTTGCTCATGTCCGCGGCGGCGGCGGCGGCGGCGGCGGCGGCGGCGTCGCTCTGGGACTTGATGATCCAGCTGGAGATGTCGGTGGGGGTGTCGGTGGCCGGGTTGAAGTTCTGAGGGGGGGTTTTTGGGTGTCAGGAGGGTTGGACGGGACTGCTGCGTGTGTGTAGGTGGGTTTTTCTCTCACCTTTTGCTTCAGGCGCATCGTGTCGTGGCACCACTGGAAGAATATGGCCATCTCGCCAATCAGGCCGATTTGGCTGATCATCTTGAAGAACCACGGGACCGGGCCGAAGATGCCGTACATCTTCATCGTGGCACGCAGCGCTTCGAGGGACGTGGCCTTGCCCTCTACTGTGACCGTGCCCTTTCCGCCCTTGATCATGCCGAAATCGTGGTTGTAAGCAACCCGGCCCATGACGTCGAACGCGAAGAAGCTGATCCAGTCGGTCAGGTTGATCGAAGTTCCTACTCGGGCTTCGAAAGCTTGGACAAGGTCGTTGATCACCTCCTGAACGCGGGGCTCGTAGTCGGCAAGGGCTGGGAAAACGTCAGATAAAAGTTCGAATATCGAAAAGCATTAACCCGATATGAGCTCCATCTTGGCATGAGGCATCCATCCTGCCGATTCAAATGACTTCTTTACCGCAAAATGGAACTGGCTCCGGATGACCGCATGCTATCGTGCACTGGTGGAAAAGTGGGAGAGCTACTTGCCTTTGCTGCTGAACCCTCTGTCAAGGATCCTTCTTCTCCAGGAGTGAAGGGCCGGGTCGGTGATGAGTAGAACCTGTCTGTCCTCCTCCGCTTCAGGGGAATAATTATACCACGTGCCCCGTCTGCATTGCGCTTTGGCTCCATACAAGAGGGGAATCGCCGAGGGATTGAGGATGGAAAGCTCGCGCGCCCCGATCCTGACGTAATCGCCGTACTGCTTGTGAAGGCTGTCTATCTTACGGAACATACGAGCATCGGATTTGACCGCTGCGTGCAGCCGGTAGAAAGAAGTCAACACGCCCTGCCACGGGCCTTTGAATTTGCGGAGAGGAGAAAAGAACAGACGGTAGACGGCGGTGCTACCAAAGAAGCCGAAAAGGAAAGTTGCCGCAAATGTAAAGACCAGACGAGTGGTTGTCAGGAAATCGTAACTGCGGATGAGCCAGAGGAATAGTAGAGACAAGGTCAAGTTCCACAGGCCGAGAAGGCGCCATCCATAGTCGTCCAGGCGGAGGTTGAAAACAGATACATAGAAAGCCGAACCGAGCACTGCCGAAGTCAAAGGCAGTGACAGCGCAAGAGGCGCTTCAACTGGAGAAGACATGTTGCCGAGGAATTGCGGAGAACGCTCCAGATCTCGATTGATGGATTGTGGACATGGGGCATTTATACGGTCAAGATCATGCGAGTGCGAAGACTTAGCAATCCTTCGCCTAGCTTGGGAGCGGGCATGAGTACAACTGCGGTAAGGTCATATGCCGGCGCTAAGGCCGTGTGAGTAATGTTGTTCAGTGAAGGAGGGTACATTTTTGGCCCCCATTCAACTCGATGCAGATAAGCACGGATCAAGTCAAGTCTCGAACAGCAAGCCTTGTTTTTGTCAGCGCTAGCCGCAGAAAAGGCAGCCGCCCCGGGACCATTGACAGACCCTGAAACTGCTACCTTACTGACCTTTTCCGCTTCCGCGGGCGCGAGATGATCTACTGGTTACTACTGGGTGATAGTATTTCAAACATGCAATTGGACAGGCTACCACGTTAGCTGAATGATACCATATTTAGCCTGAGCAAGTGTGGGCCTCGGCCTGAAACGCCGAATGGATCCATTGCTCGCTTCCATCTCTGATACAGGCGTCCAGCTTTATAGCGCTGCTTAGGATTCTGAACACAGGCAGGATTAGGAAGCCTCATGCAAAAGTACAGCGTGTGCTATACACAAAAAAGTGACAATGCTCCAGTTGAGAACGGCCGCAGCACGACGAATGCGCCTATGTTGTCACACCGAGTTATTTTCGTTATATCAACGGGATGAACGTACAACCCACCGACCCATACATAGTTCATGCCCGCGCAACAACACCGGTCTTGGGCCTCTGCAGGTCACTCTGGTGATGCTCCAAGATCAAGTCCAACGCGCTCTTCTCCACAATCAGCCTGCCCATCTCCAACAGATTCTTGACGTCCACCTCCCGCCACGTCTTGGCGGCGCCATGCCTGCCGGCATGCTCGAGCGCGGCCCACAGCCGCTTCCGCCAATCCTTGGTGATGACCAAGCTGCGGCCGGCGGCGTTGCCCCAGCCGTTGGCCTCGAAGACGGCGGCGAGGTACTTTGGGCTGTCGGACTTCAGCTCGGCGGCGTCGTCGACGACGAGCAGCTCGCCGCGGCGGTAGCGGTACGACAGCGCGGTGCGCCAGGCCAGGTCGTACTGCTTGCGCGGCAGGCCGGTGGCGAAGTCGCGCGGGTGCGGCCCGTGGGCGACGCCGCCGCCGCGCAGCATCGGGCTCTTGCGGTCGCCCAGCCGCGCCGCGCCTGTGCCCTTCTGCGGCCGGATCTTGCGCCCGCTGCCGGCAACGTCGCCCCGCCACTTGGTCGACGCCGTGCCCTGCCGCGTCGCGTCCCCCTCGTGGATGACCGCCCGGTGCAGGATGTCGCGCCGCAGCGGCAGCAGCAGGTGCGACGACGGGTACGCCACGAAGCGCAGCGGCTCCATGGTCGGGAAGCGGTAGACGGTCGTCGGCACGGTGGGTGGGCGGATGTGCTCGGGGGTCGGCGGCGAGTAGAGGTTGGGGTTTGCGGGGGGGATTGTGGAGGTGCTCGTGGTGATGGATGGGGTCGCGGCGGCGATGATGGGCGACGGGGGCGCCGCGGCGGCGGTAGTGGAGGTTTCCAGCGGGGCTTCGGTTGCCATTGAGCGTGTTATCGAGGGAGTGGCCTGCGGTGTCGATGGTTAGCTTGTGCGGAGAGCTGTGTCGGCGGTGTTGGCGGCATACGGCATTGCGGAAGCGCTGCAGACTGCTCCGGGTCGCGGAATTGACGAGGCCCTTTATGGAGCCGGTTGCCCCTCTGGTTGCCATGGCGGGAATGGGGGCTTTGAAGGTGCGGCTGGGTGGTGTTGGACGGCGCGGAGGTACTTGGGGAAATCTTCCCGCCGCGATTTTGGTCCGTCCGTGCGCGGTTTCGAGTTTCTCGCTGATGCAACTGCTAGCTCAACCTTTTCCCCGCCACTACACCTATACATACCTCCAGTCTGCCGTCAATTTTTCGGTCGGCTGTACTACTTTTCCAGTCTTTGACGATCTCCGCCAAAGCTTCCGCAGTTCGTATATAAATTTATACCCGTACAAACTCGCCGCAGAACAAGTGAGTCCCGTCTCGCATCTGGCGCAGACTGCGCGCCGACGAGAAATTTGCTAACTTCTCTCGTTCCTTTGCACAGCAATGAACAGCTCCGAGGAAGTCGACCTCTATGGTAAGCCTCAGATCCTTCCACTTCACAAACTTGAACTAACATGCATGCAAAGAGGTCCTTGGCGTCGAGCGCGGCGCAAGCAAGGCCGAAGTCAAGAAAGCCTACCACAAGGTACGAAACGACATACATCCTCCCTCCGCCGAGGAAGAGGAGGACGAGGAGTCAGCTCGCAGCTAAACTCTCCCTTTTTTCCCACCTCGCGAACAGGCCGCATTATCCTCGCACCCCGACAAGGTCCCCGCAGACGAGCGCGAGGAAGCCGAGGTCCGCTTCAAGGCCGTCTCCCAAGCCTACGAGATCCTGTTCGACGACGAGAAGCGCGAGGTGTACGACACGCACGGCATGTCGGCCTTTGACGGCAGCCGGCCCGGTCCGGGCGGCATGGGCGGCGGCGACGTGGACCTGGACGACCTGCTGTCGCAGATGTTCGGCATGGGCGGCGGCATGGGCGGCGGCATGGGCGGCGGCATGCCCGGCATGGGTGGAATGGGCGGCGGAGGGGGCCCGCGCCGGCCGCGCAAGGGCAAGGACGAGGTGCAGGAGTACGAGGTCACGCTGGAGGAGCTGTACAAGGGCAAGACGACGCGGTTCGCGAGCACCAAGAACGTCATCTGCGAGACGTGCAAGGGCTCGGGCGGAAGGGACAAGGCGAAGCCGCACGACTGCTCCGTGTGCGCCGGCCAAGGTTTGTTCTGCCTTCCAGCCGTGGGTTTCGCGGCCTTGACTGACACCATCTCCAGGCTCGATGCTCCGGATCCAGACCGTCGGCGGCATGCTCAGCCAGGTCACGACGCAGTGCGCCAACTGCAGCGGCTCCGGCAAGGTGTTCAAGGACAAGGAAAAGTGCAAGAAGTGCAAGGGCAAGCGCGTCGTCGAGAAGCGCAAGATTCTCGAGCTGTACATCCCCCGCGGCGCCCGCGAGGGCGAGCGCATCGTGCTCGCCGGCGAGGCGGACCAGCAGCCCGACCAGGAGCCCGGCGACATCGTCTTCGAGCTCGTCGAGAAGGAGCACCCCGTCTTCCGCCGCGCCGGCGCCGACCTGGCCGCCGACCTGCACGTCACCCTCGCCGAGGCCCTGACCGGCTTCCACCGCGTCGTCGTGGCCCACCTGGACGGCCGCGGCATTGCTCTCGACGTCAAGCAGCCCCAGGGCAAGATTCTGCGGCCCGGCGAGGTGTTCAAGGTGCCCGGCGAGGGCATGCCCGTCAAGAAGAGCGACGCTCGCGGTGATCTGTACCTCGTCGTGCACATCAAGTTCCCCGAGGACGGCTACATTCAGGATGAGGCCGCAATCAAGAAGATCAGGGAGCTGCTCCCCGGACCCGAGCCCGAGGTCAAGGCTGACGACGTCGAGGATGTCGAGTTCGAGGCTGATGTGGATCTGGATGACTTTGGAGCCAACTCGGACGATCCGCGTGCCGCAAACGCGTGGGAGGACGATGACGATGGCATGGAAGGTAGTCCTCAGTGCGCTACGCAGTAGACACCTGGTATCAACACATATCAATGGTCTCTACCTGGCAGAGTGGAGGGCCGCGGAATGAGTAAAAGTTGCATGGGAGAGGCGTTGGCGGTTCTGGACGGATTACCTAGATTTCCCGGTTTGTTGTGGTTTAAAAACGGTTCAGTCATGCCGATTGCTCGAGGTTTGGGTTACAGAGAGATTTCTTGTTAAGAGGGCGAGCGCGTTTATTGATTCTCTACACTCAGCATTTTGTATAGTACATGGAATTTCCGTTCGTACTGCCAGGCTGACTATTCTCTGACGGTCTTGAGCTTGATGAGTTGCTGTTTTAATAAGGACTCTTGTCTTGGAAGCACCGGGACGAGTTGCGATGCCAATTGCCAATGTCCTCCAAAATACCCCACGTAGACATGCCGCTCTCATTCCACGCCGCCAGAGTCACCAGTCATAAGCCTTTCTTTTTCCCTTGTCCACGACCGGCCATTCACTGTACCTGGGAATAAAACATGGGAATCCATTGGGCTGGATTTTGCAAAAGTGAAAGTACCGGTCGCGGATGTCGCACAGGGCATGCTTCATCTGGAGCGAGTTCCCAGCCGTCCCTATCGAATCCAGCCTTTTAAGATCCCGCAGAATTTTACGACCCAAGAGGTCCGTTTCGTTCCACAGGACGAAGTCATCGATGTTAACGTGGTAGTACTTCTCGCGCCTCGCATACTCGTGGATTTCCCACACGAGCTGGTCGGCCGTCATGGGCGACTGCAGGGCCGAAACGGCCTGCTGGACGTCGTCAAGCCACGGAGTCGCCGGCGTCTCGCGGCCGGGTGCTCCGCTCTTGCGCGCCATCCGCTCCTCTGCCTTGAGCTGCTCGGAAATGTCGACGAAGCTGAACTCCCAGTCGGACTCGACCAGATCGCGGATCTCCTCCATGTCCTGCTCGTCGGCGGCGTTTCGGTTCTCGAAGATGTGGTCGCCGTAGTCTTGGTAGCATCGGTATTCCACCAACGCGTGGGCGCAGGCCGTCAGTTGGTCGACCGGCCCTTCCTGCCCGCGGACTCTCTGCCAGCGGGGCCGCGCGGACCACATGCCGATGGAGCTGTGTCGTGCTGCCTGCTCTCTTTTCTCCTCTTCCATCTCTTTTGTCGGCCGTAGAAACTCGAGGGTATCCCTCTTTATCCTCGAAAAGGACGCGAGCATGTTCAAGAAACGTTGCGCAAGGTGTCGTTTGTTGTGAACTTTTCAAGCAGGTACATCAGATCGAGATATTGAACTATTTTACGGCATTTGGCTGGACCGCTGGACCGTGGTACTGGTTGACTCTTTCCGTTGTTGATGGCAGCCAAAAGCCAAACGTGTTCAGAATCCAGGCTGACTGCCTTGTAGTGGTCTTGACCTTTATAAGTTGTTGCATTAATACGAGCTGCGATGTCATTGCCGTTTATTTGAAGCGGTTCGAAGAATAAATACTAGAGCCTATGATTTACTAGATGTTCTTGCCTCAGAGAAACGAAATTCCAGTACAGCTTCGCTTGAACTCCTCTTGCTGTTAGACTCGATGAATTTGATAGCTCGTCACCGAACCCGAAAAAACCACCAGCACCCGTACCAAACCCCAAGCTCAACGCACCCCCAACCACCACCACCCGCCCCCACAAAGACTGAAACCGTTGACGCCCACCAAGTTCAGCCCCAATTCGACTGCGTATTGATCCGCTCGGCCTCCTCCCTCTTGTACTTCATCCAGCGGTCGACGAGCTCCTTGTTCTCGCGCTCGAGCTCCTCGCTGCGCTGCTCGGCCATGTTGAGCTGCAGGTTGACGCTGACGAGCTCGTCCTGGACCTCCTCGACGAGGCGGTTCTTGCCCTTGATCTCGCTCTCGCGGTCGCGCAGCTTGCGCTCCAGCTGCGCGCTGCGCGCGCGCAGGTCGGCCAGCCCGCGCTCGTCGCGCGCCGCCCGCGTGCGCAGCGCCGCCAGCGCGTCCGTCGCCCCCGCCAGCTGCGTCTGCAGCGTCGCCCGCGACGTCTGCGTCGCGGCAAGGTCGGCCCGCAGCCGCGAGACGGCTCCGACCCCTCCTCCTCCGCTTCCGCCTCCGCCTCCTCCGCCTCCTCCGTCGCTCGGGTCTGGGTCGGAGGAGGAGGCGGCGGCGGCGGCGGCGGCGGCTGGGCTGGACCGGCCGAAGCGCGAGGGGCTGGGCTTGTTCTTTGTCGCCTGCGCCTGCGGGGATGCGGCGGTCGGGGTCGGGGGTGGTTGTGCGGCGGTGGAGCGCTCGGCTTCGAGGCGAGCGGTGCGGTCGGCGAGCTTGGTGTCTGTGCAGGGCGGAAGACGTTAAACGTGGGTTTTAAAGGGGGTGGGGGACGGCAAGAAGGGCTGGGGGGGCCAGGAGACGTACAGGCGTTGATGTGGGCCTCTTGGGCTTTCTCGCGGAGGTCGCGGGCGCGCAGGGCGGTGGCGTAGTCGGACAGCCAGGCGGGCGACGTCATGGTGGGCGGTGGTGCGGTTTGAGGCAGTGGTAGTGGGTGCTGCGGCGCGGCATGAATGATGCGGTGGGATGGATGGCGGGGCGCGAGCAAGCAGCGGCGGCGGCAGCAGGTTGGGCTGAAGGTAGTGTGAGGTCGTGTCGTGGTGGGGTTCTGATGCGCGCGTTGCTGCAGCGCGGCGGACGCGTCTTCCCGCCGGAGTTTTCCCAAGCTGCTGCTTGACAACGGCACTGAAGCTTCATCGTTCACTCGCAATTGCTCTTCGCAGACGCACAAGCCATGGCGCTGTTGCGGTCTTTGGCGTCACGGCGCGCCAATTTCGTTTGCACGTCATGCAGCCTGCGGTTGTCGCGCGCAGCCGTTAGACAGCAGTCGAATCACGCGGCACCCACGAAGCCGCCGAAGAAGACGGCGTTGCCAGATGGGCCCGCAAGGACGCGCTTCGCACCTTCGCCAACCGGCTACTTGCACTTGGGCTCCCTGCGGACGGCGCTTTTCAACTATCTCCTTGCCAAGCGAACCGGCGGCCAATTCCTGCTGAGAATAGAGGATACAGATCAGGTGTGTTGAAGCAAGGCGCTACCGTTCCGAGAGAGCAATCGACTTACGGGAGAAGAAAAGAACCGTTTCGGATGCCGAGGCACGGCTGCTGGATGACTTGAGGTGGGCGGGCCTGCAGTGGGACGAGGGTGAGTGTTGCTGTCTGCCCGCATGCAAAAGGCAGCACACTTACAGCAATAGGCCCTGAGGTCGGAGGTCCGTACGGGCCTTACCGGCAATCCGAAAGGACAAAGCTCTATCAAGACCATGCGACCAAGTTGCTCGAGACCGGCCACGCCTACCGTTGCTTCTGCACGCCAGAAAGACTGAACGACCTCGCTCAGCACCGCGCCCAGCTGGGCCTACCAACCGACTATGACCGCAAATGTGCGCATATACCAAAGGAGGAGGCAGAAGATAGGGCTGCCAAGGGCGAGGCACACGTCGTACGCCTTCTCGTTCCGGACAACTACCCCGCCTTCTTCGACCTCGTCTACGGCATGGTGGGAAAGGGCGGAAAGGGCACGAAACCAGCGACCAAGAAGGTCGACGACGCGTACGACGACCCCATTGTGCTGAAGTCGGATGGCCTACCTACATACCACTTGGCCAACGTTGTCGATGACCATCATATGAACATCACGCACGTCATCAGAGGCACCGAGTGGCTGCCGTCCACCCCGAGACATGTGGCAATGTACAACGCCTTTGGATGGGAGCCGCCAGCCTTTGCCCATGTCGGTCTACTTGTGGACGAGGCGGGGAACAAGCTGAGCAAGAGGAACATGGACATTGACGTTGCCTACTATCGAAAGAATGGCTACCTGCCCGAAGTGGTCAACAATTTTGTTGCTCTTCTGGGCTGGTCGCACAGGAACCGGAGTGACGTGATGTCCATGCAAGAACTGATCGATAGCGTAAGCCGTCTCGTCTGGATCATGTCACCTCAACGATGCTGACCCTATGTCTAGTTCACGATCAAATTCACAAAGGGAAACACCACTGTCACGGAGGATAAGCTGCATTATCTGCAACACCAGCACTTGCTTCGACGCATGGTCCCCGGCGATCCTGTTTTCGACACGACAGTAGATCAGCTAGTGTCCATGCTCGAAAGCGGGGATCCCATCTCGTGCAATCAACGTGTCCTCGACAGCCCCTCGTTGCGCGACTATGTTGCAGCAGTGCTTAGGATAGACGTTAAAAACTACGCGAAACCTTCCGACTTCCTGGCCGACCATGCCTATTTCTTCACAGATTTCACCACCTCCAAGGAATGCGAAGACCCTGACAGAGGGTTGCTGCTGCAGGTCTACATGACAGTGTTCGGAGAATGTGATTGGAAGGCAGCGGCCTTGCACAAGCGTATTCCAGAAGCGGCGAATCTGATCGCGGCGGGGCGCCTGGAGTCAAACGGGGAAAAGGTCGCGAGGGAAACCCTGGAGGAGCAAATTCGAAGTGTGTTGGCGGAGGGAAAGTCGGAAGATGAGACGGCGGCGGCCTTGCACGAGCATATTACTGAGGCGGTAGATAAGCTCGTGGAGACAGGTCCAGAGCCGAACCAGGACGAGGTGAGCGATTCCATGATAAAGGCGGCGAAGAAAAATATGTACAAGCATCTCCGGAATGCGTTGGCGGATGGAAAGCCAGGCCCCGGTATTGCGGACATGATGGAAGTGCTGGGTCGGAAGGAGTGTTTGTCTAGGATGGTTCGCTATTGCGTACCCTCCCATCTATTGGGCACATGGCTGTAGCTGTAGCTGGATACAATGCATTAAGTGAGCTCAGACTACTTGGCTAAGCTTTGTCATTGTGCACCTCAGATCACTTGCATCTTCACAGTCAAGATAGGTTTCGGTAATAATATGATTCTGTATACGAATGAAGCAAAAATGATCGTTTGGATTTCATTATTCCGAAGAGGGAGAGTTACACATTATCACCAGGATCCTCGTTGAGGAGGTCAGCCCTGGACGTCACATATTCCGGCTTTCCCATCTACCTTTCCCCCTGGCCACCTTCCACTTTTCGCCAGAGATGCTCGCCAGAACAGCATCTCCTCTCTTTCTCTCCCACGTTGCCTTTTTTCGCTTTTATTCCCACTTCCCTCGCATCCATCCCAAAACAAAAAACCTTCCCCCCCCCCCTTTCGTTACCCACAGCCCCTCAGCCCTCTCATCCAATCCTTCCCATTCCCTCATCCAACAGCCCACAGCGCAATTAAAGCCAAGCCAAGTCCGACCCCCTCCCATCCCATCCCATCCCATTCACCCCCGACTAACCCCCCTATAATCCTGCACCTCGACAACCACGGCCCCCTTCTCCCAATCCCCCACCAACGCCCCTCCTCCGCCCCGTTTCCCATCCAACCCCCACTCGCCGACGACGACCTCGTGCTCGTGCTCGTGCTCGACGTCGTCCGGCCCCTCCCACACCCGCCGGTCGTCCTCCTCGCGCTTCTCCGCGTACAGCGCCTGCCGCTCCGCCCGGCTCGCCCGCCGCTGCCGCCGCTTGACGACCCCGGCGTACAGCCCCGCCGCCACCAGCGACGCCCCCGCGGATGCGCCGACGATGATGCCGGCCCACGTGCCGATGGCCATGTAGGACGGTGTGGAGGACGGGTCCGTGGTGGCGGAGCGCGGGAGGCGGAAGTGCGGCCAGCCGCCGGGTCGGCGGCGGGGAGAGGTGGTGGTGGTGTCGTCGGTGGTGGGGATGTCGTCGGTGGAGGAGTAGGTGGTGGTGTCGGTGCCAGTACTCGGGTCGCTGCCGGTGCCCTTCAGGAGGCCGGCCGAGACGACGAAGGCGCCGACGTTGTTGTCATCGTCGGAGGGGCCGGAGGCGGAGGCGGAGCGGCGCTTGCCCATGGGCGGCTTGCCGCCGTTCCAGCCCCATGGTCGGCGGCGGTTGGCGGCTTTGATGGAGGCGGCGTTGGCTTTGGCTGCTGCGGGGGAGGAGGAGTCGTCGCTGCCGTCCGAGGCGGTGGTGGTGGTGTTGTTGTTGTATGGGCCTGGAGATGAGATGGCGACGGGCGAGCGAGGGGTGTTGTTATTGTCGCTTCCTGGCGGTCCGATGCGGCCTGTTTTGGCATGTGAGCGAGCTGTTTTTACCCTCGGGACGAGGCGTGGGCGTGTTTAGAGGTCAGGCATCATGGATGTGTTTGTCTTCTTTCTTTCTTTCTCCCTGTCTTCACTTGGGGTTTCTTGGATGAGGGAAAAGGGGAATGGTCATTCGAGCTCTACTTACGTGTGTTGGCGCTGGGGTCGATGACGGCGGCGGCGGACGCACTGCTCGCGATGGAGAGGGCGAGGAGGAGGACGGTTGCAGTCTTCATGATGCAGTGGGGTTTCAACAATGCAAAGGTTGCCACGGGACGAAAGCGCAGAATACAGCAAGGACGAGGTCACTCAAACATGCACAACAGACGGTGCTGCAGATCTCTCCAGCGCTATCGATACTGTCCCCAGATTGAAACGGTCCGGGGAAAGAAAGCAAAATTGGCGGCGCGCGGGAAATGAGAGGGAGGGAGAAGGGGATGGGAGATGGAAAAAGGGAAAAGAAGAAAGCAAAAGTGGAACCCCGGCCTCTTTGAGTGAGTGGCTTTGGCTGTGGCAGCGTACAGCTAGCAATACGGTGAGGGAGCGTAGAGGGCGCGGAGGGGCGCAAGTGGACGGCGCTCTGGTCAGGGTGCACGCCCGCCTTTTGGGTGCGGATCAGGAGAACACCCCGCCCACCCTTTCACCGCGTTCACCGGCGCGCGGAATCAGCAGCTTTGATGTAATCGCGATTGCTTGCCGCCCCGCACAGCCGCGTCTAGGCTCCCAGAGAAAATCCCGCGCGCAGCTCTCGTCGTCGACGTGGGCGGGTGTTGATCGTTGCCGTCCAGGCAGCCTAAGCGGCCACGGTAGGCGAGTTTAAAATTGACCCAAAGCCCCTAAGTGGCTGATTGGCCGCGGCCGAATCTCTGAAGACGTGTGGCGGGCGGCCCGGCGACCGTTTACGGGTGGAAGGGCGTATAGAGACGATCGTATAGTCCTTGGAGGTTCAGGGCGCGCCCGGTGATCCTCTCGCATTGATGAACATGTGGCCGTCTAAGAAAATCCCGGGTTCCCCGAGTCAGTGCCCAGCGCTTGGACCTGACTCGATCCGATTGCCGTTTTTGGCCCAGTCAAAAACTAGGGCCGACGTGGACGTGTGATGCCATCTCGAACGAAAGCCTCACACGAATTCCAAGCTTTCTCCCCACCGTAGTGTCGAACTAAGACAGTAGCCTCAGCCATGCACCGCGCTACCATCTTGCATCCAGATCTCCCCATGTCGATCCCCTAGAGTTGCCGAGGCTGGCGTGCAAGAAAAAGGCAGACTATTTTAGGCCATTGATATTTAAGAGGCACAGTGGGGTGCACTCTAACTGTTACCTCAGTCCACGAAGCGAGATTTGAACAATATCAAGATGCGCCTTTCACCAATCACCCTCCTCTTTGCCGCCGCCGCAGCCGCATCGCCACCCCTCATCAAACGCATCGACGTCATCACCGCCGACACGCTAATCCAAGACATCACCAACATCCACACCGGCGTCCTCGCCAACACGCAAGCGACGGAAGCCTACTCCGGCAGCGGCGGCCTCCTCACCTCCCTCGTCCAAGGCGCCCCCGTGCTCGCCACCGTCGGCGCCATCCACGTCGCCAACCGCAAAGGCTTCGCCGACGCCAACCTCTCCCCGTCCATCTCCCAGCCCGACACCGCCCGCATCTTCCAGCACACCCAAGACACCGTCGCCGTGTCCATCCCGGCGTCCGTGCAGGCGCTGAAGGCGAAGCGGACCGCGTTCGAGGCGGATGGCATGGGAGCCGTCGTGGTGGCGAGCTTGCGGCTGCTGTTGAACGATCACGATACGTTCAGTGCGGCCTTGACGGCGAAGGCGTATGTGGGGAATGAGACGTTGACGGCGCAGGGGGAGGCCATCGTGGATGGTATTCATGATGCCATCCAGAGCGGTATCGATGCGTTCAACTCCGCTTGATGGGATGGGAGGGGAGGACGGGTGACGCCTCTGAGACGCAGGTTCGAGCTATAGAATGGGGTTTAGACGTAGCTGAGTGGTGCAAACCTTTTACAGCGGGGGGCAAAATGATTGAGCCCATTCGCATATACCTTGTAAAGATATTGCATTGTACTTATGAAGGTCGTTGGACCATTGCTCGGACGTGGCTGGGGAGTCTTGAATGCAGACAACTGAGTCCAGAGGTTGGATCCAACTATCCACGTAAAAAGAGTGTTGCGTCTTCGGCGGAACCCAGAGACCTTAAATCTGCCATCACCTGCTGTACTTTGGCTTCCGGGGGGAAAAAAAAAAGCAAGAAAAAAAGCAAAAAGTGAATTCTGCACTAATTATAGAGTAGCCTATTGTTAACCTCGCGTGGGTCCCAATGTGTCGATAAATCTCATGATTTTCACGGTATATCCATTCATTTGTTAGGCGACTGGCTTGGCTTGGAAGTGTTTTTTGTGGTGTGAATAATTCATAGAATGTTTAACGCTACCAACAACTTTTCAACAAAGGACGTGGGCAGCTACTTGCGAGATGGTTCAAGAGCAAATACATTCCCCGAATGTATCTCACCTTACAACACTAACCAAACCGACCTCGTACACATCTCATCATTCAAATGTCTTCTATGCAAGTGCAACGTTTCTAATCCAACGCCAAGCCAGTTTAGCATGTATAGAGGCGTGGCAGTGGACATCAGTGTTGGGGCATATTTTTGTGGACTATAACTCCTTCACTTTTTCCTTGGATATCGGGAATGTTGACCAGAAGGTCTCAGCTAGTCTCGATCCCTCCCTGGTGCGTCTTGAAAAAGGTTGAGAGGATGGATTATCTAATGAAGTCTAATACAGTAGAGAAGTAGTCTGGTAGTGTTGATATAACTGTGCCAGTTTGATGGCTCTACATGCCACGACGAATCTACCTACCATACATTTGGCGCCGTCCGTAGCCGGCATAGCCCTGAACATACCCGTTCTGGCCATACCCGCCCTGACCATATCCGTTCTGACCATACCCGCCCTGACCATACCCGCCCTGACCATATCCGCCACCCAGGGCCTGCCTCTGCTGCTGCATTGCTTCCCTCTGCAGCCTAACTTTCTCGGCCTCAGCTTTCTCGGCCTTCTCAATTTCAGCCTGCTTCCTCCTCTCCTCCTCCTTGACCTTCCACCTCGAGACTTTAGGCTGATTCTGTTGCCCAGTGGCGTTCTTAGCTGGTTTTTCCTGTCCATCCTCCTGAATCTGTTTCTGTTTCTGCTTCAGCCTCTCCAGCTGCTTCTCCTCCAGCATCTGTTTCTGTTTCTGCTTCTCCTCCTGGATCTGCTTCTGCCTCTCTTTCATGCCCTGCTTCGGGCCATCATAGAACAACGTCATGATGGCCCCGACCTCCCCTTCCGGCGCGATCCTCTCCTTCGCGCCCGCAACCTCGGCCACAGTGTCCTTCACGCTCTGCAGCACATGTTGTGCCTCCTCAGGCGTCGCCTTCCGGCCCCTCTTCTTCGGGCCCATGACGACCTCGACGCGCCTGCCCTCCTCCAGGAACTCCTTCAAGCGCTTGAGCCAGTGCTGCAGGTCGTTGGGGCTGACGGCCCAGTTGAGCTCGATGGTCTTGGTCAGGTCGTCGATGTTCTTCCTGGTCTGCAGCCTGGCCTTTGCGCGCTCCATGTCGCGCAGCGCGCTCTTGGACACGACCTTGCAGACGGGGAACGGGTGCTCCGAGTCCTCGTTCGGCGGGCTGAGCTGCACCAGGTGGTTCGTGATGCGGTCCATGCCGGCGAGCACGTGGGTGAGCCGCTCGCCCGGCCGGAAGACGCCCTCCTCGTCGACGTAGTTGACGTAGATGGATCCGATCTCTTCGTCGTACGGCGTCGTGCGCTCGACCGGCGGCCGGTACTTGGCCGCCGTGCGGCGCTGGCTATGTGGGGAGAGGGCCGGGATGAAGATTGCTGGGGCCGCCGACGGGCGGGGGAGCGACGAGGCGGCGCGTGGTGTCGTTGTGGGCGCGACGGCGATGGTGGGTTGGATGAAGACGCGGAAGAGCGCTTGCGCCGTGGCGGAAACGTGGCGTGCGTGTGCCATCTTGCCCGGTTTCGATGACTTTGCGGTAGAATGCAGCCGATGGTGAAGCGAATTGATGCGTCTTGGAGAGCGTTGGGGAGATGGGTCGGGTGTGGTGGAGTGTGGAGGACAGAGGAGCTTGGGTGAAGCTTTCCTCGCCGCGGCGGCCAACCAGCGGCTCCAAAAAATCTCGGGGGACGTGATCATCGGCCGCCCGCGTTCGCCAACACCTCGACCACCCACAACCCCAATTGCCGCCCCAACCCGACCCCAATCATGTCCGCGGCGAAGCAGGCCACGCGCCCGCTGCAGACGTGCATCCGCTGCTCGCGGGCGCCTGCGTCGCTACAGGCCCGCACCTTCACCAGCAGCGCCGCAGCGGCCGACGAAGCCCAGGTCCAGCAGCCGCAGCAGTCCTCGTCGTCGCCCCCCCCGTCCACCGATGCCGCGAACCTCGACCCGAACACCGTCATCACGCGCCGCGACGAGAAGAAGCTGATCAAGTCGGGCGTCTACCCCATCGGCTCGCGGAGACGCCGCGCGGCGCTGGCGCAGTCGTCCAACATTCCCTTTGAGCAGCTCCCGTACCAATGCTTCCAGGAGGCGCGGAAGGTGCTCAAGGCGGATCGGCAGGAGAAGCTGGCGGCGATTGAGGCGCAGCGCACGCGGATAGCGCGCTTGCAGGCGCAGGACGTGGCCGTGTCGGGCGGCGAGCGGGAGAAGCAGGTGCGGTTGATGAGCATGCAGAACCGCTTGGAGGAGTTGAAGATCCAGGCCGACATCAACGACCCCACCGTCAAGAAGAATTTTGAAGACGGGAAAGGTGAGCTGCTCCTGGCGCTGCTTTTGGAAAGGCAATTGGAGGAGAGATGCTGACCCCCGGGAATTATAGCCGACATGTCCAAGCCCATCTACCGTTTGCTGGCCGAGAGGAAATGGCGCGAATACAAGCAGCGGCTCGTCGAGCAGCGCATCACCACGATGAGCGTTATTCCCGACGTTCTTCCCGCTATTGAGCAGAAGGCCGACGTCAGCCTGATGTTCGGCGACGGCAACGTCCAGCCCGGCGACTACGTCGCCTCCGACATCAGCGAAAACCCGCTCACTCTCAGAGTGCAAGTGTTCAACAGGGGCGAAAGACTGGTGTCGGTTGTGGTCATCGACTCGGACGTACCGAACGTCGAGAAGGACGGCTTCGACTACCGCTGCCACTACGTCGCCGCAAACATCCCGATTTCGCCTGTCAAGCGTTTCATTCGGCTTGAGAAGCTGTCGACGGACTCTCAGGTCGTGCTTCCCTGGCTCCCGCCGTTTGCGCAGAAGGGCAGCCCTTACCACAGGTACTCTGTCTTCGTTCTCGAGCAGCCGGAGGGTAAGACGTTGGACGTTGCAAAGGTCAAGACCGAGGTCCAGCGGGATGGATTCATCCTGCGTAGCTTCATCGACAAGCATGAGCTGAATGCTGTGGGCATCAACATGTTCAGGGCGCAGTGGGATGAGAAGACGGATGAGGTGATGGAGAGACATGGCATCGAAGGAACTGACGTCGAGTTCAAGAGGAAGAAGCCGGAGAAGCTGCCATACAAGAAGAAGGACGGCGCTCGGTACAGGTGAGGTGTTTGGTGGGAACTCGGCATGAGGACTGTAACATATGTATGAACGCATCTGGTCTGGATGTGAAGCAAGGGTAAAAGGAATAAACATTGCAGGCATGTCCTCACAAGCAGGCCTCTAGAAACTTTGCTGGATACGGGCAGACTTCGAGACTTACGCCTCTCATGCAGTCAGCTGTGAAAAGAGACTCAAGCAACTCACGCATGGGAAGTAAGTGGTTGTGAGCTCACTGGCCAATCGCTTGATCAGTTTTGGAGGCAGCAGCGACCCGAACCATCTCTGACGTCGCTCCTTCCTTCCCAGCTTCGCTTGTTCCCCGACCCGCCCTGCAACCCACAACTGAGGCTTGCCTGCACTTAAACAAACATGCAGTCTCAGTCGAAGTAAGGGAGCGGTACGGAATCGACAGCCTCCATCAGCTCTCCCAGTAGCGGTCACCGGAGGACCCCGTTTGCATGGGCGGGCTACCCAATGACTCAGCCGCGGATGCCAAACGCTTCCCACGACTCCGAAATGTTCCCTTCAAAACTTCATCTGGCGTACGCCCTTGCCGTCATTCGGTCGAAGCCTCCGGACCTCAGCGTTAAGGGTACGTCTCATCCGGGCAGTCGAAGCCACATGCTCATTGAATAACCTGGCTTCGGCTAGACTACATTCTACATCTTAGAGAACATGTACGACCAAAGAGCAAATCAAATACCAGTACAGGTTCAGAAAGACACCTCGATTCTGCCAGCTACTGGGTACAGAGGTTCCACCAAGCGGATGCTGTTCGGACTAAGCTTGAGACTAAGCTCACCGAACATGAAAGAGAAATAGAGCGTTTGAAGTCCGAGCTTCACTCTGCACAGAACACTTCCGCCACTCGAGCAACGCCATCGACGAGAAAGCGGAAAGACGCAGTGTTACCAACATCATCGGCTCCAGCAGCGAAGCGACGGAAGATCGGGCCCAACGACTCATACGCCTCTTCTGTTGAGACTGTCGACGATACGCTTCCAGATGACGTGGAAGCTCTGAGTGCCGTGCATGAAGGTATGAAGCCCTCCGCCTGCCACGCTTATTCTGAGGGTAATACTGACTATACCACAGAAGGGTCAAAACTGACCCAACATCTGTATCACGCTCACAAGCACTACAGAGACCACACTCATGGAGACCGCCAATTGGCGTACCACCTCGTGCAGGCAACCGATTGTTTAGCACCTCTACTAGCCTCCGCATGCAAACGACATCACCAACGCATCGAACGGGCGCAATCACGGTCGAGCGGAACCAACGACGCCGTGCCGGAACCAGTACTGGTTGCGTACGACAACGAGCTGGTCTCGACATTCGAGGCCGCCGCCCGAATCTTCATGTCCCTCTTCTTCGGCGTGAAGAAGCTGGCCACGGAGAAGACGCCAACGCCAGAAGGGCGCGGCGCCGTCACGTACAGCTTCGTCCATATGTTCGGCCAAGTCCTCGACATCCTCAGGGAGAGCTCGTCGTCCCAAGCCGCTCAAGAGGCCGCCCTCACCCTCGCGGCCAACTCGAGACGGCAGATGACGACCCGCGGCAGCCAGAAGCTCTTCGGCCGGACGGCGAAGCAGGACGCCCTCGCAACGCGGCTGCTCTCGAACTTCCTCTCAAACATCCTCAGCGCGCCGCTGCCCCCGGCAGCAGGAAACGGCAGCGAAAAGCCCCTACAACACCGCCACCACCAGGAGCTCGTCGAAGGCTTCCTCTTTGTCCTCTTCCGCCGCCTGGGCGACCGTGTCTTCCTCTGCACCTTTGGCCACCGCAAATGCGCCTCCGTCGAGGCCGATATCGACGCTTGGGTCGATCCCGCCGCCACAGAGAAGGAGGAGAAGGAGGAGGGGGAGGGGAGGCCCGATGAAGAAGACCCCCCTCTACCGTCGGAGACAGACGACAGAGAAAAACAGATCCAGCAGCGGGCGCTCGCGATCGAACTACCACTGCTCGTCGCCCTGCTCGAGCGCGGTCTCGCAGTGGCGCGCCGCCACATCGCGCCGGTGTCATCATCCTCCTCCACCACCACCACCACCACCGCCGCCGCCGGCGGGTCGCGTAAGCAGGGCGCTGCTGCCGGTACGAGAACAGCAACAAGAACGACAACAGCCGCCTTCTCCGCGCCAAGGTCGTCGGGGTCGAGCAGCAGTAGCAGGCCGTCGGCCGAGACGCTGAAGGCCGGGTTGAGCCTGCTCGCGCGGAAGAAGCTGGAACGGACGCTTGCGCAGGCCATTTTCTCCCCCGGCGTCGGCGACGGAGAGGAGGATGGGGACGGGGACGGGGGCGAGGCGAGCAGGGATGAGATGAGCGAGTGTTTGATAATGCCCGTGCGGCAGGCGCTTGTGGAGCCGGTGGCGGTGCAGAAGGCGAAGAAAAAGGCGAGGGGCGGTGGCGAGGGGGAAGGGGAGGGCGGGGATGTGAAGGCGTGGTTTGTGGAGAGGGTTTGGGGGTTGGTGGGGTGGGAGGCTGTGCTTGAGATGAGGTAGGGAGGGGGGGCTGAAAGAGAGCGTTGGTAGTGGAACTGGCTGGCTGGTTGTGTGTGAGGAGGGGAGGTGTGGTCGTTGCTCAGATGGCGGATGGGGTAATGTGTGTCGGAATGGTCGTCGAGCTTGCAGGATGGGTGGGTAATAGCGTGTGTTGTATCTGAGAGACGTAGCTACTTCGGGGGAATATGTGGAGACTGGCACTGGACGGTGTTCTGCTTCTTCTTCTTCTTCTTCTTCTCATCGTTGTGCGTTTTGTAGAACAGAGGGATGATACCACCTGGAAGCTTTCCCCCCGACCGTTCGGACCACAGGGTCGAGGATGCTAGCTGCTACCGCCCATCACTTTTTCCTTCCTGTCTAGCTAGAAAACATATCCTCGAGACGGAGGAATGTTTTTTTTTTTTTTTTATCTCCGTCTCGAAAAACATTCATCCGTCCAGCCGTACTGACTTATGTATATCTCCGAGAGCGGGATATATATACCGGGCCTTGGTAAAAAATGGAGCAAAACGCCGCCATTTCGCTTTATACTGTAAACATTTGATTAGGTTTGCCCCCCGCAACGGAGATGCAGATGTTCTTTTTCGTGTGGCCGCGGGGCAGATGGTACACAGGAAAAAGAAAGGACAGAGCGGAAACCGTGACCAGGGGAGAGGCGGAAGTTTAAACGGGGAGCTGGAAAAAAAAAAAAAAAAAGGGAAGCTTCATCTTCGATAAAAAGCTGCTGCAGGTGCAAATAGTACCTTACTTGCCGGGAGCCCGCATTGCATACGCGCGCGTCCATGGTATTATCCCGCTTCACTGTCCGATCCCAGTCGAAGAGGAAAGCGGATGCATCGGATCGACACTCACCTACATGAGGACCGTCCACCGCTTGACCAAGGTCGAGACGATATGGGGATGGGAAAGATAGGTAGGTGGACGATCGTACTCTGTTCACGCCCGCGCCGCGTGCACCGAAGGATTGCCAAAGGAACGAGTAACAAAAAAGAAAAAATGAAAAAAAGGAGCACCCACCCGGCGCCTGAAGTCGGCATGTGAGCTTCCTCCTCGCTTCTATCACGTCGTCAGTGAGCGAATTCCGAACGAGCGGTCGATCAGAGCCAGCGACGGGAAAACACGAATCGAGGGGGCGGCGCGCGACAGGGGGAAAGCCACCGAACACGTTCCGTGGTCGGCGGTGAGAGGCAAGAAAGAGAGGAATACGGCAGCACCAGAGAGCGCGTGCAGAAGGACAGAGAGAGAGGGAGAGATGGAGTGAGAGAGACAGCGTGACACAAAACGAGGGAAGCCATCAAGCCACCGGGCGCGCGCGCACACGCGAACGTCCACAAAGAAAAAGGAAAAAAAAAAAAAAAAAAAAAGCAACAAACCCGCTGGCACGTGGCGCACATTCTCGGATGCACGTTGAGGCTCGTGGCGCCCGCATCGTTCTTCTCGCCATCGTTCCTTCGGTGTCGTGTCGCAGGATGCGGTGCGTCTCGTCCCGGACGTTGGATGCGGCTAGGGCGAGAACGCCTTCCCGTTTTCTTCCCACTACTCAACAGGAGGCACGCAATGAAATAAGCGGGCATGGGCCTGATGAAAAGCTTTTCTTGGTCGGACGCCGCAGCCGGGCAGGAGGCGCATCTGGGCGCATTTGGGGCGGGGGTTCCGTCGGGATTTCTGGCCGACACTCCTGCAGGAGGGGGATATTTTTAATCTGTGCCAAAGCTCATTCGCCGCATCCAGGCAGGGTCGAAGGATGCGATAGGATGGCAAAAGAGGTGGAAAGCTGGTGTCCGTTTCATGGATAAGCGTGCCTTTTGTCATGGAACAATCTACCGCGAAGAGAACGGCGGACCCGGGGCGCAGGGTGGGCAATTTGGCAAAATGTCCGTGTGCTTCTGGTGAAACATTTGCAGCAGCGGTTTGACTGCGGTGCGAAGTAGAGAGGTGAGGTGGTGTTCTGCTGTGCCGCACCCGCCCTCGTTGGCGGCAAATTGCGGCAAAGGATTGGGTTCTAGTCCGGTTCTATGCAGCACCGGGAGCCCCGTGGGGAACGAGGCATGGTGCAAGCGACGTGCAGATGGGATTCCATGAGATCAGCACGGGCGCGGACGAGCAAATTAGTCGGGCTGCGGTCTCCGCGGCCCAGATTGAGGCACGGGCTGACCCCGTGGGGAGCGTCGAGTCGGACGCTGCGTCTCCGCGATGCTTGCGATTAGTTAGGGTGCTCGCTTTACCCGAACTGTCGTCTCACCACTGGCCAGTGTCACGGCACGGCAGCCGGCTAGGCCTACCCTGGTGTCCACGCCACACCTCGACTCCTCGCCGTGAGCTGACCTGCAGCCCACCAAGCTGCTTGGCGCCCGATGCTGCTGCTCCGTACATATATTCCACATTTCCCCACCGGGTCCCGGCCATCCAAAGACCCACCCAAACCCCAGACATGGAGAACTACTCCAAGGACGTCACCACCATCCACAACGAGCTCGAGGTACCATCGCTCCGCCTTGGCATGCCCGGACGCGTGCTAACCGCGCCCAGCTCGACGAAAAGAGCAATGTCGCCGCCGTCAAGGAGATCAGCGGCAACGAGGCCTACAACGAGGCCCTGCTCAAGGAGCCGCCGCGCCCGTTCAGCGGGCCCAGCATCGTGCTGTACTGCTGCTGCCTGGTCGGCTTCTGCTGCTCGACCATGAACGGCTACGACGGCTCGCTGCTGAACGGCCTGCTCGCCAGCGACGACTTCAAGGCCTTCTTCGGCGGCCGCGAAGACGGCATCTGGGCCGGCATCGTGACCGCCATGTACCAGATCGGCTCCGTGGTCGCCCTGCCCTTCGTCGGCCCCGCCATCGACTCGTTCGGCCGCAAGGGCGGCATGCTCATCGGCGCCCTGCTCATCGTCGTCGGCACCATCATCAACTCCACCACCTACTACACGGCCAGCATCGGCCAGTTCGAAGCCGGCCGCTTCGTGCTCGGCTTCGGCGTCTCCATCGCCACCGCCGCCGGCCCCATGTTCGTCGTCGAGGTCACCCACCCGGCCTACCGCGGAGGTGACGCCCTGTCCCTGCCCCTGCAACTCTAAACTGACTCTTTTCGCAGTCGTCACCGCCCTGTACAACACCTTCTGGTTCACCGGCTCCATTCTGGCCGCCGGTGCCGTGCGCGGCTCTCTCGACAGCTCGGTCGCCCACGCCTGGGTCATCCCTGTCTGGCTGCAGCTGCTCTTCTCGGGCATCATCGTGCTCTTCGTGTGGTTCCTGCCCGAGTCGCCGCGCTGGCTGTACGTGCACGGCAAGCGCGACGAGTGCCGCCACGTGCTGGCCAAGTACCACGGCAACGGCAACACAGAGAGCATCTGGGTCACCATGCAGCTGCGCGAGTACGAGGAGTACCTCGAGCTGGACGGCTCCGACAAGCGCTGGTGGGACTACAGCGCCCTGTTCAAGACGGGCGCCTCCAGGTACCGCATGGCCTGCAACATTGCCATCTCCGTCTTTGGCCAGTGGGCCGGCAACGGTCAGCACCTCCCTCCCATGCCACCCCCAACGACTAACTCACACCCCAAACAGCCGTCTTGTCCTACTACATGGCCTCGCTCCTCAGCTCCGCCGGCTACGACACGCAGATCAGCAAGGCCAACATCAACCTCTTCTACTCGTGCGAGCAGTTCCTCATCGCCGTGTGCGGCGCCATGTTCGTCGACAGGATCGGGCGGCGGCCGCTGCTGCTCTTCTCCATGATCGGCTGCTCGGTCGTGTGGGTCGGCATGACGGTGGCGACGTCGGTGTACGACGCGCACAAGGTGCTCGACGCCGACGGCAACGCGCTGCCCGCGA
Organism: Diplodia sapinea; assembly: GCA_023087385.1. Lineage (NCBI taxonomy): Eukaryota > Fungi > Ascomycota > Dothideomycetes > Botryosphaeriales > Botryosphaeriaceae > Diplodia > Diplodia sapinea. The sequence goes on along the minus strand of JAJMYO010000063.1, from coordinate 26,893 downwards.
CGGGCGTCGCCGCCGACGCGTCCAAGGCCGCCACCGCCATGATCTTCCTGTTCGGCGCCGTCTTCTCCTTCGGCATCACCCCGCTGCAGGCCCTGTACCCCGTCGAGGTGCTCAGCTTCGAGATGCGCGCCAAGGGCATGGCCTTTTCCAGTTTCTCGCTCAACGCTGGTACGTTTTCTTTCCCCCCCCCAACACAAGCTCTTTCTAACATTCGCAATGCAAACACACAGCCATGCTCCTCAACCAGTTCGCGTGGCCCGTGTCCATGGAGCGCATCGGCTGGCACACGTACATCATCTTCGTCGTGTGGGACGCCGTCCAGGCCGTCCTCATCTACTTCTTCATCCCCGAGACCAAGAACCGCACGCTCGAGGAGCTCGACGACATCTTCCACGCCAAGAACCCGACCAGGGCCAGCCTGCAGAAGCGCACCGTCGCCCTCGACAAGCACTCCAACGTCGTCAAGGTCGTCGTGCCGCACAACGATAGCGATAGCGCGTAGTTACGATTGGCTGAGGAGATGTCGTCGTGGGGCGCGCAGTTTTTTGCAATTCTTTTTATACTTTGACGATGTTGCACGATGACGTTTAGGGTTCTTTGTTGCTGGGTTAATGTCTTTTTTTTTTTTTTTTTTTTTTTTTCAATGAAAGCGTTGCGGGGCGGTGGGCGGCTGTGGTGTTTGTGGGATTGCGAAAAGATTTTTTTCCTTGTTGGGTTTCGAAGGGGGTTTCTTGCTGTGGTTATATATCCAAACGAGAGTCTTCGTATGTTATTAGAGCAAAGATTTTGCTTTTCTCCACCACCTGTCTCACGGAAAAAACGTATTGATGAAGTTCGTTTTTGAATTCGGCAGCGTGTGCGCAAAATCCGATGGGAACTTGTTTTTTTTCTCTTTCCCCTCGACGGATGGTAGTGGCGCGGTGCCGAAGAAGAAGAGAGAAAAAAAAAAAAAGAGCTTTTAGCACCCCCGCTGGCAAAGTCAGCATCAGCCTTCCTCGTCTCACGCGAACCGCAGACCCGCCTCCACACGCTACAGCCGAATGTAGCCCGCGCCCCTGAACTCTGAAACAACCTTTCCAATCACACACGGCGTATGCCCCACTCCCATCACAACAGCACCTCCGCACACGCATCAATACCTCCTCGACTTTGACACAGTATATATACATAATACTGCATTTCTTTGTCATCAGAGCTCAGCATCTGGCGTGGTGCCAGAGTGGTTAATGGGTGAGACTCGAATCCTGCTCCTGTCAAAGGTAGCAGCGTATAAGATATCTCATGACTTCGGTCGCGCAAGTTCGAATCTTGTCCACGTCGCATAATAACTCCGAATCTTTCTTTTTCTTTTTTTTGTTTCTTGCTCCCTTGTTATTTGGTCGGGGAGATGGAATGGGATGGCGTTGAGGGCTGGTGGAGTGGTGGTGGGGTAAGTGTAAATCCTCGCCCGCCCTTGTATGCGTTGTGTGCATGCGCGGTCCGAATTCCGGTTGCGCTGTGGATATTTTTTTTTTTCTGTTCGCCGTTATTTTTGACTGAATCTCTATTTCGCTTGTATGGCTGCTACCGCTTCATGATGGGGCTTTTACAAAGCCTGATCTGAAGGTTCTGAAGGAATTCGAACATTTTGAGTAGAACTGTTGGAGTGGGCGCTTCGGACCGAGCCGTAAGTACCCGCCCACGGACGGACGATGGATTTGGGCGATCTTGAAAATCTCCGGCGAGAAAAGCTACTCCAGAGTTCGATGATGGATAGGAAACACCAAGAGAAGAATTCGATGTGCCGATGCGAGTCAGAGAGGCACGAGGGGAGATTCAAAGTAGATGCTGCGCTGAGTTTTAGCACTGCCGTTCGAGAAAGATTGCGATATATGAGTAAGAAAACTACAGGTTAAATGGTGCGTTTTGTATAATCCATGGTAGATGCTCTCGTTCAAGTGGTTCGTTCATTCTTCCTCTCCTTTCCTTTCCACCTGTCCGATTGGGGTTGTTTCTGTCCGCCATTCCCCTCACCATCTTGGTTCCCCTACGTCTTCAGCTCATACTTATCCAGATCTCCGTACGTCTCGCTCAACCTCTTAGCCAGATAATCACCACTGAGGACGGCCGGGTACTTCGGCTTCCCTTTCTCGTACGTCCCCGGAATGGCCTCGATGACTTTGTCGAAATCCGGGTTGCAGAAGTAGGCGACACTGTACCGGGCGGGGTACTTGTCGAGCGACTCCTGACCGGGCTTAGGCGGAGGTTCAACAACACGGTGCTTGGTGCTCTTGATGGTGTCGTTGGCCCAGCGCTCCAGAAGGTCGCCGGCATTGATGACGATCGTGTCCGGGATGGGGGTGGCATCGACGAAGGTGCCCTTTGGGGATAGGACCTGCAAGCCGCCGCGGTCATCCTGGAAGAGGAGGGTCAAGGAGCCTGGAAGAAGCACCGGTCAGCGATCAGCCTCGCACAGACACGCTGATTCCTCTGTTTTCTCCCCCACAAGAGAATCATCAGCGGCGTAAAGAAGAATTGAACACCACGAGAAGAGGAAAAAAAAAAGAGAGAAGAAAAAACCCTACCATAATCCGAATGCTCCCCCGCCCTAACCTGCACCTGCCCATCCTCCCTCTCAAACACCGTCTTCTCGACCTCGGGATAATGCAGCAACCGCAACGTATTATCGCCCCTCGCCGTGAACGCATCGAACCAGCCCTCCCCCAACCCCATGCCCACCGCCACCGCCCTCATCACCTCCCGATGCAGCCCCTTGCACTCCGCATGAAACCTCTCCATCACCTCCCTAAACTCCCTCCCCTCCTCATCCTCCGCCGGCGGCCACATGTTCGGACACCCCTCCTCGCCCTCCCGCCCGATCTCCATGCTCTCCTTCAGGTCCGGCACCTGCTTCCGCAACTCCCCCACGTCGCCGCCGAAGTCGGCGCGCGTCACCTTCTCCCGGCCGTGCGCGACGTAGCCGCGGTTGGCGCGCGGCGAGTACCACGCCAGCGCGTCCTTTTGCGGCTGCGGCCGCGCGAAGAACTGGGCCGAGCGCGCGAAGACGGAGGCGACGGTGCCCGGCGCGATGCCGTGGTTCTTGAGGTACACGAAGCCGGCGCGTTGGAAGCCCGCGAGGAGGGACTGCGCGGTGGCCTCGCGCGCGGCGGGCGTGGCGTCGCGCGAGGTGTATTGGGAGAAGTCGATGAGCTGGATGTTTGTAAATTCCTGTTTCCATCTTCTTTTACGATGGTGCCGGGGAGGGGGGGGGGGGGGGGAGGGATGTGAGAGCGTTTCGGGGAACGGCTACGTACGGGGATGAAGAGATCGTCCTTTTCGACGGCCGAGTCGACTTGGACGGGGGCCATGGCGGAGTAGGGATTGCCGAGGAGATTTGATGGGTTAGGTCTCTTCTGAATTAGGGAGTGGGAACCGGCGTCTCTTGATTTCTCGGAGGCGCGACGCTGACTATATGGGCGCCACGAGACGTCAGGCCTCACGAGTCTGGGCGCGGTGTGATGCGATCGTATCAGGAGATATGAGCGCCGCATGGGGAGCATGGTTTCGATATGATAGACCGAGAGCATCGGCGACCGCCGTGCAGATTCCGGTTTGGGAGGATGGTGGGCGATAAGGGCGCGGGGCTTATCGCGGGGACGCTGAGGAGGGGTAACTCATGCAGGTACCACTCCCTCGACGAAGAGTGGGAGAGCCCGCGGCCGACGGCCACATGCCTGCTGCGGCTCGCTGCCGTCCTTGCCGATAAAACCCTCCAAAGTGTTGCCCCGCCGCGTCCCTCCTTCCTCTTTGGGCTACACCATCGACCGCTGACTTCACGCGTCTTTTCCCCCACCACCTCCTCGCCCTCCACCTCGATTCCCCGAACAAGCCAACTTGCGTCCCAGTCGCTGTCCACCCACCCGCCATGCCGACCGTCGACGTCCACACGCACGTCTACCCGCCCTCCTACATGGCGCTCCTCCGCTCCCGCACCACCGTCCCCTACATCCGCAACTTCCCCGACGCCCCAGACTCGGCGCGCCTCATCATCCTGCCCGGCGAAGACGACGACGCGGCGGCGGCCTCGACGCCCAGCACCTCGCGCGGGCGGCCCATCGGTCCCGAATACCACTCCATCGCGCACAAGCTGGCCTTCATGGACGCCCACCACATCGGCGCCTCGGTCATCTCGCTCGCGAACCCATGGCTAGACTTCCTCGACGACCCCGCCGAGGCCGCCCGCACCGCGTCCGCCATCAACGACGAGATCGAGGCCCTCTGCGCCGCCCACCCGGGGCGCCTGTACCACTTCGCCACGCTGCCGCTGTCCGCCTCCGCCGGCGCCGTCTGCGCCGAGATCGCGCGCCTCGCCGGTCCCGGCGGCGCGCTCCCGCACTGCCGCGGCGTCATCATCGGCACGTCGGGGCTGGGCGGCGGCGCGGGGCTGGACGACCCGGCGCTGGAGCCCGTGTGGGCGGCGCTCGCGGAGCACGAGTTGCTCGCCTTCATCCACCCGCACTACGGCTTGCCCGCGGCCGTCTACGGGCCCCGCGCCGCGGCCGAGTACGGCCACGTGCTGCCGCTCGCCGTCGGCTTCCCCGTCGAGACGACGATCGCGGTGGCCCGCATGCTGCTGGGCGGCGTGTGGGAGCGGCACGCCGGGCTGAAGGTGCTGCTGGCGCATTCCGGCGGCACCCTGCCGTTCCTGGCGGGCCGCATCGAGAGTTGCGTGGCGCACGACGGCCACCTGAAGGGCGTGGGGCGGACGGAGCGGATGAAGAGTCTGTGGGAGGTGTTGCGGACGAATGTGTATTTGGATGCCGTCGTGTACTCCGAGCTGGGGTTGAAGGCGGCGGTCGAGGCAAGTGGCGCGGATAGGATTATGTTTGGTGAGTGCTGTGATTTGTTGTTTTCTTTTGCAGGGATCCCTTTTGCTCTGTTTACTACTACCGCCCCTTGTGGCCTGTTCACGGGCTGCTTTGTTTGGTGGTGGTTGCCATGCCGGGTGGGCGTGAAGAGGCAGTGGGTGGTGGTCTTGGGATGGACGAAATGAATGGTGCTGACTATCGGAAACAGGTACCGATCACCCCTTCTTCCCGCCGCTGGATGGCGAGGAGACGGAATGGTTGAGCGTGAAGACCAACTATGCTGCTATCAAGCAGGCCTTTGATGGGGATGAGTCGGCCGCCGAGGCCGTTCTGGGCGGTAACGCAGCGAGGATATTGAAGCTTGATCTGTGAGGACAGACCGTATCGTTTTAGAGGGATAGAATGTCCGCTCAACTGCTTGTCTCGAAACGGGGATGAGAGACTTCGGGTTGTAAAAGCATTTCGATCCGTTCAAACAATCAAATAAAATCGGCTGAGTTCTTCTCCGTGTCGGATTCAAAATATGCGCGCTATGATGATTTGCTGGTCGCTGATTATTTGCTACACCAGTCTTTTTGCTAGGTTACTGACATCAATTCAGATGTCCTTTTCTTCGAGAACAAAGTAGACTTGCAATGATAGCCAGCTAACCGTGACCGAGTTGAAAAACACAACTGCAAGGCTCCCTCGTGATGCTGTCGCCACAAGATGCACAAATCGTCGAAAGCATTCATCTTTTTTGATCAAAATATCTTCTGTTATATCCCGTACAGAAAGTGCAAGTATCGACTTCTCACAGATCCCATCGGTAAAGCGCATCAGCCGACGTTGGTCCACGGACGCCGCGGGCTCCGGAAATCGCGCACTTGATTCATCAGAAAGGATGGCGCCGACACGCACACTGATTGGGTTATAGATGTGCTCCGTCTACAAACCTCCCAATGAACAAAACACAGATCCGTCACCTCCGTCATCGGAACGCAGAGCTTAACCTCAAGCCTCAGCCGCCACAAGTCCACCACCAACCCGCTCCTGATCCCCACACCCCCTCAATCCAAATCGACAATCCGTCCCGGCAGCGGCTGCGGCATATCCGGCTTCACAACCCAGGTATCAACACTAAACGCCAGCGCCCCAGCAAGCCTGTACCTCTCCGGATCCACATACACCCTCAACCCCACATCCTCCCTTTCCAGATTAAACACGCGCACCAGCACACACACCTCCGCCGCCGGCGGCGTCCCGGGCGTAAGCGTCATCCTTTGCATCTACAACCCCCCACAAACACAACCACAACCACAACGTCAGCCTTCCTTCCTTCCGCCAACCCTTTTTTTTTTAAAAAAAAAAAAAAAAAAAAAAAAAAAAACAACCACCGGACCGGGAGGACAACTCACCCTCGCATACTGCGCCCCGCTCATGAACAGCGGCTCCCCGCACCCCCGCGTCGTCGTCTTCACCTCGATTCAGAACGTCGGGTCGCCGACGATCGTCTCCCTCGTCGTCGACGTCGGGATCCAGATACCCCTTGCCGCGCTGTAGGAGGGTTTCGTAGACCTGGTTTTTTTTTTTTTTTTTTTTTTTTTTTTTTTTTAGGGGTGGTGAGGGGAGTCGGCTGAGTGTGGTGGGGAGGGGTGGGAAGTGGCGTAACCCGGTATTTGTGTTTGTTTGGGTGTGTGTGTTGAGAGGAGGGGAAGGGTTATGAAAGGGGACTTACGAAGAGCTCGCCCGCGGCGCCGACTTTCTTGTCGCGGTCGGGCGAGCGGGTGGCGAAGATGGAGTGGTAGTCGACGTGGGGGTCGGAGCAGTTGAAGACGGGCAGGTCGGCGGACGTGTGCGAGCAGAAGCAGTGCGAGGTCGTGTCGCAGAAGGGGATGTAGGTGTTTTGCGCGGTGCGGATGAGGCGGTCGAGCAGAGCGCCGTAGGCCGTGTCTTCGATGGGCTGCTCGATCGACTCCATGATCTGGAGGTCGGGGGAGTGTGCGTCCCGCGTCGGCAGCCGGGTCGTGAGCCTGTCCGCGGCCGGAGTGTATTCATTGGTCTGCTGTCTCTGGCCTGCGGAGTCCTGGGTCCTCGCTCTGCTGCCATGATCGGGCAATTGTTGCGGATGTTCATCCGTGTTGCTCTCACCCCTGGGGTGCGCATCTGCAATATCGTCTCCAACAGGCCGACGAACATCCTTCACGTCAACTATGCCCGCCTTCTCAAGAACATCGTCTACAATGTCGAGGCTGCTGCTGCCAAATATTTTGATCAGCAGTGCCTCCGCAGCATGGTCCGAAAGTCCAAGGAAGCTCAGAATGTGCTTTGGAAGCTCCTCAAGATAGCACGCTTCTACCTTTTTCTTGTCCACTGGCACGTAGAGCTTCAGCTGGCCATTTGTGACTTCCATATGGAAGTTCGCCTCTATCTTGTCAACAGTGCATACCGCAGGTCCTTGTAGCAGTCGCAATGACTTCGAAATGCTCTGACTGACGTACACTGTGGCAGATTCTAGAATCCCGAGCAGGGATCTATCCTTTCGTCTTGATTTGGGGCTTTTGAAATGCACTGCACATCTATAGATCGTAAGCAAGGTATCTCCAACAAATTAGTGCGTGAAAGTACCTGAACAGAGCGTACGCTTTCCGGCGGAAATTCCGGGTCAGCACGGGGGCTGAAGTACCGTCCATGACCGTTGTAGTCTCTTCGACCGCTTTTGACAGTAAACGATCCTGTAGTTCTAGCGCCACAAGCAGAGGTTTGCATGCATGAACTTCTGTTGGGGATAGCTTAAGCATCACAGTCTTCCGGTCAAACGCCTCATCGTATCCTATCCGGTCGATTATGGAAAACTCGAAGCTGGGCTTGACGAGCTTTACCTCTCCATTCAACAGCCCCACCGGCTGAAAATAAGTGAAGCGCAAGCGTATCACATCCTCATTTGCTGGATCCATCGAGCTAATCGCCATGAGGGTGTCTTTGCTATGGTCCGTTGGAGGAGGTTGAAAAGTAGACATTTCCTGGACAGCGTCGACAAGCATTGCAATATCCGGCTTTCTAACGCCCAGAGTTGAACAGAAGAAGTCCTCAAAAAGGGCATAGTCGATGCTAATGGAGTGTTTGCGCGGGATTCGGATACTGTCATCAGCCCAAATGCACGAGGACGGTGGGAACCATGCCTTTTGACGCGGGACATAAACCAAGTTGCGCCATTCGAACTTCGCCCTGTTCAAGGAATTTTGTTAGAGCTGCTCATAACCCTTAAGTGGGCAACTTACCGAATGGTGTCTTCGTCACTGCTTGTTGCCACGCTCTTAGATAAGAAGCCGTAGATTTCTTCCGCCTTTCGCTTGTCATTTGACTTGTTCGACCGCATTACTATGAGTTCTTTGATACCATCTTCCCAATTGGCATCACGTAACTGCAAAATTACTTGGAAAAGCTGTCCCACATTTGCGTATCTGGACCGCGCCCTCAGGCTCGGAGTGGACTCGAGCCACGCCGGTCCATTCCAGACACACTTTATCAAATGAAGCCAGTGATCCTGCGTGCCCTCATAGCTAGGGACAAAAGTGAATTCGTGATCATTGAAATGCGACCTGTTCAATTTAGCGTGGTATACTAAAATGGGGAAGCTCACTATACCGGATCGTATCAATGTCGTCGTCGGCGCGGCAGTTCCTTGTTATGCCACCGTAGATTTTGAAAACGCAGCCTTCCGCGGACTTTGTGCTGAGTCCTCTATACTCGTGAGAATAGCGGAGAGCCCATAGCGTCTTGAGGTAGAATTGCAGATCATCGGTGAAAGTCACTCCGAAGTGCTTGAGGAGCATCCATTTGCCCTCGTCTTCATCTTTGATCTCCTCCGGCAACCGGGCGAAATTGTGCTCGATTCCTCAGACTTCTCTCACCAGAGCTTTGAGTCTTGGTAGAGGAATGTATAAATCCTCAAGGATCCTGTCGCTACCAGCTTCCGTTGGTACCTTGCATTTTCTCAATTCATCACTCACGAAGGGAATCAGTGATTCGTACTGAGACCAATGTTTCTGAAAAAGGCCAATAATGCGGGCGGAACGGTGCTTCATGATGTAGTGAAAGTCCTGCGTAAGGCCCGTTTCGCAGGTCAGCCTCGGGATTGGTGCAATGCCGACGACTTTCTCGAGCCATTTGGCCCACGACCTTCCATGATGGCGTGTATGCTGAGGTACAGCCTGGAGGTATTTGATCGAAAGGAACTTTTCTGGATACCCCTTGGTGGCTCTGTCCGGTGGTTTGAAGAGATTTTCAGCGCTGTATTCATTCAGCGCGTCCGGAAGATAGAGTTCTTCTGGCCGTAGAAGCACGCCCTCGGGACCGACAACACGTATGTCGAAGCCAAGAGATTCTTCTTCTTCAGGAAGGTTCCAGAAAAGGTAAAGAAGATGCTGGAGTGAGTCCTCAATGGCCAGCGAGTTTGGCTGTCTTTCGTATTTCTGGCGAATCCACTGCAAGACTTGCTCGACGTTACACTTCTTGACACCAAGGAGTGAGAAGAACTTCTTCCGTGAATCATTTGCGCAAGCGGAGGGGCAAGCAAAGCTCTGGCCCAGATCTGTTGGTATTTCGCCGCGGCCTGCCGAAGGGAAGTATATCGTACTCGAGCCCGACGCCCATTCACCCCCTCTCAGTGGTACCAAGGACAGGGATCTCAGACGCTCACACACTTGTTGAGACTTTGTACCTTTCTGACTGCCATAAAGTGGTTTCGAAAGAAGGGCTGCGACTCTGGTGTGCCATTCGTTCTCGGTCTCTGGTGATTTCATCTTGGAACCCGGTCTGTCCAAGTCAGCCGCCACTCGATCAATCAGATCGTCCCATTTGACGGTTGCGGAGCCTAGATCTTTCAAGAGTTCGAAGTCTGCGTGTGAATAGCCGATGTCCATGTACACTTCTTGCTCAAGGTCCGAGAAAAGCGGGGTTCCGTTTGAGTCTCTGCAGTCGTTCGGAAGCCAAGATAGCTGTGAAGGGCGGTAGAACGCTTTTCTCCTTGACATCACTACAGGTTCGTTCTTCAAAATGTCGACAATAAGCTGTCTCAGCTTCTTCCAGAACTCATCCACCACCGTAACGGGCGGAAGGTATCTCATCCACCGGTATCGCATGATGTCATCATTGCAGAAGTTCAGGGCTGCATCTCGAAATGTGTCTGCAACACCGCTGAGGAGAGCCTTGTTCCTCTCAGAGTGGGAAACGTCTTCGCGACTTGCTTGAGTGACGAAGTCGGATTGAATCAGTAACTGACAGGCCCTGTCAGTTTCATTGGGTAGTTAAGGGTCTTGTGTTGTTACCTTGAAGCCCACTCGCCGGAGAGGCAAGTAAGCGAAGACATGCTGGTCCTCGAGAATTGGATTCCCGCTGTTGTTCACAGGGAAGGCCAGAACCACGGCTGCTTTGTCTATACCTCGCCGCCTCTCATCAAACGGCAGGCCCGTGATGACTCTGGCGGTTATTCTTCGTGCTTGCGTTCGCAGTGCAGATTGCCCTCACGTTGTCTTCCGTGAAACCGTCCTCATTTGAGTCAACGACCATCCTGTCAGGGTAGAGACTGAACTTGAGAAAGGAATTTTAACCCTCAGAGATGGCGTGCTCGTAGCTGTTGTCCTCGGCATTTTAGATGAGCTCGTACACAAAGCGCGTGTCCTTTAAGTAAAGGTCGTCTATCACCCTGCACAACAAAAGACATCAGCTACGACGAGAACAATAAGCAGTGCTACCAACTATTGAATTAAACGACTCCATGTTTATCGTACACTTTTAAGAGTGTCCAGAGCTCGAGGTCTGTTGGCGCGGAGGTCCGCAATATCTTCGGCAGGCAAGCCTCCCACCTTCAGCCGAGTCTCACCTACCAGCAGCTCTCGACCCCGTTGTCGCCGCTCCTCGGAATATGGTTTGGTCATTGCACAAAGAAAGAAAAGATTTTTAGGGTAGAATTCGGACAATGTGAACAAAGTAGAGTGGTGTTGGGGGCATCACATCCAGGCGTTATGTAGATGTTTTTGCGGCACAGCAAGCGGTTAAGCGCCACGACTATTGGCCACGACGTCCGACACTCTCCATTGTAGATTGTAGATCAAACAGTTGCCAGCGCATAGCGGTAGTATTTACTATATTTGGCATTTTTGCGACTCGCTGAATCCTTTGGACGGATCAAAAGTTTCAAAGGGCGAACCCGTCATCGCCGTCATAATCATGATCCCATGTTCCTCTCAAGCGAAACCAAACACTTGAGACTTCTCGTGTTCGTAGTTGCCATTCTTCCTCTAAGCCTTGCAGACAAGGCCGATGGAAGAGTCGTACTCGCAGTTGCCGCTGCAGCACTGCGACAGCTGGGTGCAAGATCCTGCGACGCCACATCAGCAACCATTCTCGTTTGAAGGAAGAAGTGCATCAAGAAAAGAGAGGTTGGTTAGGGTTGTTACTTACCGCCGTTGGCAGTGCACCTCTTCTCCATCATCTTCTTGGCGGGCCTGCAGACGAGGCCGACGGACGAGTCGTACTCGCAGTTGCCGCTGCAGCACTGAGACAGCTGGGTGCAGGAGCCTGAGCATCGCCCACATATTAGTTCAATGTTCTTGTGTATGTGGGAGGAGGAATGGGGTGAGCACATACCGCCGTCGGCGGTGCAGCGCTTGTCCAGCTCGGGAGCGGCAATGGCCATGGCGGCGAAGAGGGACACGAGGGCGACCTTGAACTGCATTTTCGGATCGGGTAGTTTTCTGGAAAAGAATAGAAGGTTGGGATCGGTGGATTGATGTGATGATGTGAGTTCGTAGGGCGCTGATGTGATTTCTGCTCGACTGAATTGGGAGCGCTTTTATACCTCCTCATCCCCCGTCCGCGGAACTGCGTCCGAAGGTAATTGCCACTGCTCTCTGTTTCAGACATCTGAGCCTGCTGTTGTCGTTGCCGGTGGAGTCGAAGGATTTCTCAGGGCCGTCATGGCGGCCGTTGATCTTGTCGATTCGTAGCAAACGTTTATTCGAATTCGAAAGGTTTGCCGGGGAGCTTAGCCACATGTGTGTTGGTTGCAGGATCCATGCTTACGCAGAAAGCACAGAATAGGCTGGATGGACACGTATTCGGGGGCAGAACAACAGCCCTAGACACGTAATAATGCCCTTGGTTGACCGGAAGGATGGTTTTTTGGGGGCGGAAGGAATGCGCACTAAGTCTTGTGTGGTTGCCGCAGCTATAAGGCCCACCGTGCGGCCATGGAAGAATCAGGGCTGGAAGGGCGCTTTGACTCCGGATACGAAGGCAATATTGGACGAAGTGCCGGCATCTTCATCCCACAGTGTGGATGTGGGGAAGATCTGCTCGGGTATCGACGTTCCAAGCCACTGAATCACGCCCAAGTTCCAACATCACTACGTTCGTCAGCAGCGGGACCCTGGATGGTCCCGCCTTAGAACAACGGGTAATAAGCACTAGAATCAATATGTCTTCCAATGCTCGACTGATTGCAACGTCAACAACCCCGCAGCTCTTCAACGGCAATGAAGCCTCTCATTGTCGTCGAAAACGCATTCCAACACTACTGTAGGCCTCCGGCCCAATGAGACAAAGCAACACGGAACGTGCACAGGCAATACCTTCCATCACACTTCCCCTGTCTCACTCGCATTCGCACTTCTCTATCAATTCAGCAGTCGGTCCCCAAAGAAACACAACCAATTCTGCCCTATTACCCACAAAATGTCTCCCCCAGGGTATCGTTGCACATACGCTACCGATTGCTACGCTGCAAATCATGCCCTCTTCTCACCCAACTGCCGAAACTGTTGCATGCTCATGCACCTTGTGACTCGCTCGGGCCTCATTCTATCGTCTGACTCGCTGATGCATTATCCCGTCGACTTAACTAGCGATGCATGTGTATATGCCACCGATTCCTCAGAAACACCGGATGGACAAAGAAAAAGGGAAGGAACAACCCCATGTCCCCGGAGGACGAAATGCGTGATCCAAGCACGTATGCTCGAGCAGGGACGACCAAACCAAGATGCGACTTACTCCAAAGAAACGAAGACCAAGAGAGAGGTAAGGGGAAGAAAAAAACGAAACAAGAGATGAAGTACGACAACAGGTCCCAGGACAGCGCGATCAAACGCCGGCCCAGCCCTCATGCCAGCCCTCCCTCAACGCGGTGCCCAGGAAGCACGCCGCCCACCAATAAACACCACCCAACACGACCAGGGCCCCGGCCACGCTCCCGCCCTGCCTAACCCAGTCAGTCTTCCTGGGCGACGGCGACCGAGCAGCCGCGACCGGCGACGGAGGCGCGAAGCCCTTTTCCGACTTCTCCGACACCGGCGCCGCGGCCGCACCATGGGCCGACAGCGGCTGCTGGTGCTTCGGCATCTCCGCCGGCCGATCGTAGTCCGGCGGCGTATCGAGCAGCTCGTCCAGCTCCTCGACGAGCGCGATGCTCCACTCAAAGATGCGCTTCGCCTCCTCCACCACGTCCGCGCGCTGCGCGTCGTCGAACAGCGCCTCGGCGCCGGCCAGCCGCGCCTTGAACGCCGCCTTGACGTCCTCGCCATCGCAGTCCCCATCAAAACTAAAGAACGCCAGCCCGCGGTCACCCAGGGTGTCGAAATCGATCCCCCTGGCTCCCTTCCCACCGTCGCCGGCGTCACCACCCTCCCAGAACTCCCTGCCCCCACCCCCCGCCAGCTGCCCCCGTATCCACCGCCCCCCCGCGAACACGGCCATGTACATGACCCACGCGTACGCGACCAGCACGTGCGGCCGCGCCCCCGCCGCCCGCCGTATGTGCGCCGCGTACGCCGCGACGGCGCCGCCGCCCGGGTACCCGCCCGTCGCCAGCCGCACGTCGAGCTCCACGGGGCGCAGGCCGAGGAGGGCGGACAGGTCGCGTCGCAGGCGCCGGCTGCGCGGCAGGCCGGGCGGGAGGAGGGTGGCGAGGAAGGCGAGGATGGCGGGGTCGGCGGCGGCGTGGGGGGTTTGTGGTGAGTCGGGGGTCGCGGTGGTTGTGGTGGTGGTGGTGGTGGACGAGGAGGAGGGTGGTGTGGAGACGGATATCCAGGGGTCTTCGAGGAGGGACGAGAGCGCCGGGTTGTTGTGCGTCGGCGGCTGCGTCAGGTCGTGCCAGGCCGACTCGAAGGTGAGGTAGACGTGGGCGAAGTGGAGGAGGCCGAAGGCGTAGAGGCGCGGGGAGTTGGCGTGGGGCGGCAGCGCGAGGGGCAGGCGCGCGGTGATGAGGCGGTTGAGCTTGGTGTGGAGGGTTCTGTTGCGGGTGGCGAAGTCGGTCAGCTTGCTGCTCTGTGATGCTGTCGCGCTGGGTGGTTGTTTGTGTGCTCCTACTGACCTCGTCGCCGTGTTGATCTCGGTGGAAAGCAAGGGCCTCGCTGACCCGGCGGGCTGGGAACGGCTCTCGGTTGTCATGGTCTCGGTTGTGTGGGTAGGGCTGAGGAAGCTCTGGTGGGAGGAACGTGGTGGGTGGTGGTACAGCTCTTATCCCTTGCTTTGCGGAGGAGCTTCGAAGGTGGAGGAAGGGTCCGAGGTTGGGAGCCGACGAGGAGGCAGCGAATTCGAGTTAAAGAATAGAGGGAGAGCTCGTGACGCAGCGGGGAGCGGCATCTGACCGACTGTATTGCGCCTTGCGGTGGAGCCTGGCCATGCAAAAGAGCAAATCAGGCAGCGCGTGTGCAGCAGGGACGAGCTTGAGCCATAGCTTTCGGGGGGCACGAGGAAATAAGACGGAGGCGTTGGGCTGTGACGTTTTTGGAGTAGGACAAAAAGCGGCAGCGGCGGTAGCTTCCTTCGGGCGCGAGAGCGGTGGCGGCTCGGGCCTGGCCCAGTCCTGGCGTAGGTAGACGCCATTGTCGCCGCCCGCCGCCCGCCGCTGCCATCTCCGTCGCCGCTTTCGCAACCAAGCTTGAGATGGAGAGTTGTACGGGAAGAGTGACAACGGCGGGGACGCGTGGAGAGTCAACATGTCACACGTGGGGCATGTCAGATCAGCCTGCGCCCGAATCACAGGACCCGGGAAAAGATCCCCATGTTAAATTCCGCACTGTGCCACACGAGAAACCCGTCGCGAGTCGAGCGTCGGGAGATCGCCATCCTGTTCCTGTCTGTTCCCCGTATCGGAACCACGAAATGGTGCGCGATCCGCACACCCTGCGCTCGAGTCCCAGGTCCGGCGTTGCGATCGGAGAGCGGTAAACCAAATATAGAGAGACGGTTATCGTGTAACTTCAAGGCAAACATTGTGCGCTTTTGGTCGCGGCGCACAGGATATGACAGCTGGGCGGCTGTCCGCATGCCACGAGTCAGCGGCCTTCGGGATCATGTGTCGTACCGTCTGGTTTGAACGCTCGCTGCAAGCGGCCATGCGGAAAACATCGGCCCTGATATTGGCGGAGTGCGACCGACCGCTGCAGCCCTCAACGAAAGCATCACAGACGTTTCCTACAACGACCAGCTCCTGCAACTCGAAAACAAGTACGCGAAACGCTTCTCTCCTCGCATGAGATAACTCAGCAAATTTTCCCAGAGAAGTAGCTGTCGTTCGACTCCAGCAGTATTGCATCCCGTACCACGTCTTTTCGTCACACGGACCGTTGTCATGGAACCCTTACCTTTCAAGCATTACGTATGTTTTCTGGGGCGCGCCTCCGCAGCTCTTCCTGGCAATGAATTTCGGCCGGAGAAGCACCGGTAGCCACCCAGAATCAGGTTTTGATCCTTTGACGAGCTGTGATTATCATCGGCCTCGCCAGGTAAGTTTAACGGTACATAAAATTCCTTCCAAATCCAAATTCAGCACAGGCAACTGGCGTGGTGCCAGAGTGGTTAATGGGTGAGACTCGAATCCTTCTCGTAAGAGTAGTGTATAAGATATCTCATGACTTCGGTCGCGCAAGTTCGAATCTTGTCCACGTCGCATAAAACCGATCTTTTTGACTTTTTGCCTTCTCGTTTTAGGGCTCCAGCCTCTTTTGCTATGCAACTCTTGAGTATGTTGAAAAAGTTGTGTGGGAGGAAAAAAAGGGATGTAGATTTTTTTTTATAGGATCCACGGCCGCATCGTAGAATATTAAGCGGAAGCCTTTTATTATGTAGCTCATCGGTACACGAATCCAGCTTTGCGCCAAGGTTGATATAGCAGGACATATTGTATTCTGGGGTCGTGAAAGTTTACATGTTTGCCACAACCTGGCGATGGAATGTGAAGCGGTCACTATAGCTGCACTCTAGATACATTTATTTCCAAGCAAGATATCCGATAATATCCCATGTGAAGCAATACACTCAACCGAGTGCATTCTTACCTAACACCAGAGAAAGGGAGATATGTACATAAAAGTCTAAAGAAGAAAACGGAAGTAAGCAGCCTTCGAACGAGTTTTGCCATCGCATTTACAATCGGTGTTTGGGAACCCGGAGAAACCGGCGAGGAACATGTGAAAACGTAAAGTGGAGAGGAAGAAAATGTCCATAACGTATGCATTTTGAACACTGTGCAAGAGAGCGAAATGGGTTATGATAGATACAGACGTTGCAGGCATACACGACAGTCAATCGTTACACATCTCCACAAAACAAACGAGCGTAAATCTCCCACTTCCCCTGCAGGCACCATCACCACCACTCCCCCTCTCAACCGGGCCAACGACCCGTCCGTCCGTCCCTCTCCCACCTCCAAAGCCCCCCCACCCCACGCACAACGCCGCTCAAACCTCGACCTCGACCGCCTCCGCCTCCCACACCCCACCCACAGCCCCCTCATCCGCCTCCATCCTCTCCAACGCGGCGTCCGCAACCTCTCCCTCGGCGGCCCCCCACACCGCCTTCCACCTCCCCTTGCACACGACCTTCACCCTCCTCTTCCCGTCCTTCTCCCGCACCTTCCCCAGCGGCACGACGGGCTCGCGCAGCGCGACGTCGCGCGCCCTGCTCTCGCCGGGCGCCAGCGACACGAGCTGGTCGCGGCCGGGCGGCAGCTTGCGCCTGACGTGGATGGTGGCGAGCGGGAGGGGTTCGTTCTCGTCGCCGTCGTCGCCGTCGGCCGGGTAGATGGTGATGAGGCCGAGTTGCAGGGCGAGGGGGTCGAGCGGGGACTCCCAGTTGAGGAGCGTGAGGGGCGTGGATGGGTGGGTGTTTTTGAGGGTTAGGGTCAGGGTGGGTGGGGAGGTGGAGGACTGTGCGGCGGAGACGTGGAGGTGGGAGAGGAGGTCGGTTGCGCTGGCCATGTTGGGGTTGGTGGTGGTGGTGTAGTGGTAGTAGCTGGTGATGGCGAAGAGGGTGAGGATGGCGGTGAGGTAGGGGCGGCTGCTCAGGATGCTCATGGATGTCTGTGTGTGTGTGTGTGTGTGTGTGTGTGTGTTGGATGGTGCTTTCGATAGTGTTGGAGGTTCAGGCTGTGGCTGGATGGATTGAGGGGGTTGAGGTGTACAGTCGGCGTCTTGGGAGGGGAGCACTCGAGTACCCGTCCTCAGGGTGGTGGTAAGATGCTTGCGTGATTCCTGGTAGGCTCGAAGCGGGAGACGGTGGTCTCCGAAGTCTGTCGGCTGTGTGGGGAGGCCGTGCAGGACAGCGGTCGGATGTGAGGACTATTCAGCTTCCGTGTTAGGCTGCATCGAAGTGGTGATAACCGTTTGGTGTCCAGCCAACCCACAGATAATCGAGATTGCAGTGTGTTCGGAGGATGCCTATTTGCCGTCGGTTTTGAGGGGTGACGGAAGAGGCGGGGCTATGTTAGGTTAGGAGTGAAGCCGTGTGTTCCGCGATGTTCGAGGATGCGAAGTTCTCGAGCAGCTGGCGAGATGCTATGACGTGCAGCTAGCCGGGAAGGGAGAAATGTCCTGGACGAGAGATGGAAGCGGTGGCGCCAACAAGCCTTCTGGGGAAATCCTTCTACGCGACGTGCCAGCAGAGCCGGGCGGGGCTGATAATGCCGGGCAGTCTGGGCGCCAAGACCGGCACGGCCTCAAGAGGGAGGCTTTGGCGGGCGAGTGAGATAAGGGGTGGGTGCGCGGTGAAGCGAGCTGTGGAGTGACGCAGGAACGGGCCAAAGCAGCAGGTAACAGAAGGCATGGAAGTAGGTTAAGGATAAAAAAAGTACGGTTGCAAATATGCTTGTCTTGCTATAGACATAAGGAGAGGCCCGTGCGTGGCGAGTGGCCGGAACGGGAAGGTGGCGAGGCAGGTCCACACAGGAGGGGAGCGAGGCCCGACACGCCTTGGCACCGCCACAGCGAAACAGAGGGGACGTCGGGCGCGGCCGATGGCTCGCATGAAAGCACAGCAGCAAATACGAAGCGCCGGAGGGGAACGGCGCTTGAATGTTGCGAGCTGCCTCTCGAGGCTGGTCGTCCATCGCAGCCAAGACGCCAAGACGGAGGGTATTCGCTTGGCCATCCGCAGTGATTCGCGCGGATAAGTCGAGCATGTGTAGTTCCTGCAGGCTGAGGCGGGTGGCTCAAGCGCCCTCGATTGGGGCAGGCGGGTGGCAGCGTGGGCGCGCGGAGCCATGAGGCAGCTGGACCGGGAAAGTGAGCGGCGGTGGCGCTGGCAAGATGTCGGTCTCGTGGTGAGGCGTGGGGCGTGGGGCAGAAGCAAGCGGGCGCGCGCCAAGCTCCGGCTGCAGCTGCCCACAAGGCTTCGCTGCTCTCCGCCCGCCCAACCACCATCGCATCCTCCGCATGACATCTGCTCGCAGTGCCGCCCGCCAAGCCCACCCAGTCGCGAGACCTCCGCTCACAGCGTCCCAGGTCCCTGCCCGCGCCCCTCCGCCTTCCTCATCCGGCACTTGTCTCGCCCATCGCCCGAGTGCTAGCCGCCTCTTCTCGCCAACCGCAGCTCTCGTGAAGCCTGCTCTTATCGGCCCCGGGCCGCACCATGCAGGGCCACGCCATTGGCCAGGCCAGGCTGTTAGGTAAGCCTCTGGCCGGCCCAGGCACTGCCGCTCATCCGCGCCGCCTTCCGTACCTGGCTCTATCGGGCTCCCGGATCGACGGCCAGCGCAAGTCGGATGGCCGAGCTACGCCCAAAGCGCCTTGCCCCCGTCGCTAATCTGTACTTCGTTGCTGCAACCTCACCAAGAAGTCAAGAGTGCGCCAATTCGTAGCCAAGTGAGAAGAAGGCTCGCCAGTGCTCAGTGACTCGCCTTGGCCGTCGTGGCATCGGCACCGTGAGCATCGCGGACAACAACACGCGCTTTGCATTTCCTACGCTTGCCCGATGTAACAGCTCGTGGGTGGCTGTTTGCCGTGGTACCTGCCAATCAGTCCATGCATGATGCTCCCTGGAGATTAAGGCCGGCCATGACTAACATCCCCGCTCCATCCATGGGCCCCATCCCAGGGCCCCATCCCAGGTCTCTGTGTTTACACTGCAGCTGCTATCTTGCGACAGGTGATCGTCCCCACACATGCTATCCTTCCTTCTCTTTTGCGCCTGGCTCCAGAACCGGCCGAGCCGCCTGATCAGGACATGGCCAAACTGTAGTGCCCATGAACGCAGTATAAAGGCTCCCTGTTTCTCCTCCTTGGTGACACCATCAGCAGCACTCAGCAGCCCAGATCACTCAGTCAGAGCCTCGCCTACTCTTCCGCTCAACCTCTCAACATGAAGTTCTTCACTGGTCTTTCCATCGCCACCCTGGCCTCGGCCGTGAGCGCCGTCTCGCTCAACCTGAACAAGCGCGACACTCCTCTGGATGTCAAGCTTGAGATGGTCGGCAACACCGAGGTCAAGGCCACCGTCACCAACAACGGTGACTCTGCCCTCAAGCTCTACAAGGCCGGTTCCTTCTTGGACTCTGCTGCGGTTGAGAAGGCTGAGATCTACTCTGCTGGTAAGTCGTTCTGCATGACTACCAATCGACTGGGACTAACATCCTCCAGAGAGCCGTGTCAACTTCGAGGGTGTTCGTCTCCGCACCCTGACCAGCAACCTCAGCGAAGACGCTTTCCAGAACATTGCTGCTGGCGAGACCATCGAAGTCACCTTCGACCTTGGCACCACCCACGATCTGAGCACCGGCGGTGCTTACGACATCCTGGCCCAGGGTGCTCTTCCCTACGCCGAGGCTGACTCGACCGAGCTCGCCGGCGCTCTGTCCTACCTGAGCAACAAGATCAGCGCCACCGTCGACGGTGCCAAGGCTTCCAAGGTCCACCGCGACTTCACCAAGCGCGCTGACCTTCAGTCCGACTGCACCAGCAGCCGTGGCACTGCCACCCGCACCGCTCTCACCAACTGCCGCAGCCTTGCCCTTGCCGCTTCCTCGGCCGCTGCCTCGGGCTCCTCCAGCAAGTTCTCCGAGTACTTCAAGACCACCTCCTCCAGCACCCGTAGCGCCGTCGCCTCCACCTTCTCCAAGGTCGCTACCGAGTGTGGCAGCACCACCAGCGGTGCCTCGGACTACTACTGCACTGACGTCTACGGTTACTGCGAGAGCAACGTTTTGGCCTACACCCTCCCGTCCCAGTCCATCGTGGTCAACTGCCCTCTGTACTACAGCGACCTGCCTGCTCTCACTAGCTCTTGCCACGCTCAGGACCAGGCTACCACCACTCTTCACGAGGCCACTCACCTTACTGAGATTGCCGGCACTGATGACCTTGGCTACGGCTACAGCGCTGCCACTGCCCTCTCTGCCAGCCAGGCTCGCAACAACGCTGACACCTACGCTCTGTATGCCAACGGTATGTTACAATCGCCTCACCTCACTACCTACGATCCATTCCTGCTAACAGCATTCTCTAGCTATCTACGCTGGCTGCTAAATGCGACATTGGTTGCTCTCTGGGCTGCAAACCCCCTGACAAGATGCTCAATTCCTCATCCGAGGGATGCCGAGTATAAAAACTTTCTCTTCTTTTCGTCTCTATATACAAGCGTTTGTATATAGCTTGGTTAGATTGCGCAATAACATTTGTTTACGACCGGTCAATTTGACGCAGACGCTCTCGCGCGGCTGTTCCCAGCATGATGAATGATGATAGCACCGCCAAAATTCCGCCCAACCCAGCTGATCAAACCCTTTTCCCGAGTCCATGAATGATGTCAACATGGTTCTGCCTTTCTGCCATAATACAAAGCTCCAGCGCACATTTACACTGCGATTGAGTTTTGCTCAAAGAAACCCCCCATTTTACAACAAACAACTTAAGATGTGAGCGCTCATCTGCGTGTACTCGTTGGATGGAGTATATCTTCCGCCGGCCATTGCGTTTATGCGACTGGCGTGAATAGCCGCTTAGGTCTTGTCTGGGCTGGCGGGTGACACAAATGGCATTAATCAGTTTGTTCCAAGGTGCGGGGGCGCGAGGCCGGAGGTTGCACCACCCTGTCAAAACATGCAACCCTGTCGCATGAATCCCCTGCGCTAGCTCGGAGGCGCTACAAACGGCAGCATTCCCGCGTCTGACTGATGGTATGCCCGGGGGCACTACGCCACTGCAAGCCTTATCCAAGTAGCTGTGCCACAGCTTAGCCTTTTGCCATCAACCAGCCCTACATCAGGTTTTCATACTCATATAGCTGAGCCTGCGTACGGTGCTTGACAACAAGACTTTTCGCCCAAGCTGGCAAGGTCCTGCAACTACCCGAGACCAAACATGGACCGGTCATCGCTCTGACCAACGCCATGTTGCCAGCAACTCAGACCTGGCGGCAGCTTCAGCGCGTTTGTCTTGCGCTCAGGCCGAAAGTGTGAAAGGAGCCTGCTTTGACGAGAAACATCCAGCTCCTATTTCTCGCCAGCTGCTGATCCGCTCCATCTTGCAAATTGATCTCGGTTCCCTGTTGGCCCTCAAATTTCTTCATACTTTGCCTTACCTTTACACACGGTGACCTGATAGCATCTGACTTACCTCCGTTTGCTTGGTTCTCAAAGTCAGACCAGCGTTTCTCAAACGATGCCCGACGAAGTGCTTCCTGACGCGCCCATGGCCGTCATCCCTGGTGCGAACGGTGGCATGCTCGATTTCCTGTCGCCCAAGTCCACTTTTCCTCAGGATGACGAGGAAGCTCCGTCATCAGAGTCACGGAGCCAACAGGCGTCCACCTTTGAGTATCTCAGCGATGCCCAGTTCGACGCCATGCTCGTTGCCAACAGTGCAACACCCCCTCCATTCGAAACGGTCAACCCCTCTGCCCTCAGTTCTCCCGGACCCGCGACCGACTTCTCCAGCAGTGACGACGGCGTGGCAATGCACAATCCCTCTCCATTCCAGCCGGCCAACTACCAATTCTTCGGCACAGACAGCATCCGTTCCTCCCCATTCACGACCAACATACCGCCGCTGTCGGCACCGATCGCTCGTCGCTACTCGAGACACCTCAGCCTGCACGATGGTGCTCATACCGAACCGCACGCCAGCCCCGTGGGCTTCCCGCTCAATGAGCAGTCTCCAGAGCCTCCCGCCGACCAGCCGCCCGGCATGTACTTCACACTCCATCGGCACCTTCAAGCGCGTCTGATGCAGGAAGACGACGGAAATCAGAGCCGAAACTATTACCAGTCGCAACCACACACTGTTGCTCCCGCACAAAATCAACCACCGCGTGCCGACGGCCCGCGCCACGTCCCATCTCCGACTCCTTCGCCTCATCCCTACCCGCCCGCCCAGCCGCACCATCAGCCGCAGGAGCTCCGTCAGCAGTACCCCGCAAGTCTATCAGCACCCCCTCAAACTCAAGTCACCTTCCACCGCCAAAGCGGCCACTACATCGGCCAACCCCGACCGCGCCGCCACCCATATCCTCCCGCCGCACCGCGCCAGGCACCACCCCCAAACGTACACCAAACCACACAAGGCCACACCACCCATCCCGCGCAGGACCAGCCGGGCAATGAAGTCGACAACATGAACCTGCTGAGCATGCGAGGCACCGTCCGCATCGGCACGCCTGTAGCACCGCCGCCGCCACCAGCGTCGTCGTCGTCCATGCCCGATCATCCTCCGCCATCGACAAGCACGATGGCGAGCACATCCAGTCCCACGCCAGCCAGCCCGCCGTCGTCGTCCGGTCCGGCATCCAGTCCCGGCCCTGCTTCGCCTCGTCCCCGTCCGCAACAGCAACACCAGCGAGACGGCGGCGGCGACGGCGGCGGCAGCAGTGGCAGCAACGACGACGACGGCAGCACCAGCACCAGCAGCAACACCACCACCACCAACATCAGGACGAGCAGCAGCAGAAGCAGCCGAACCCGCAGCAACACCGCTCCGACCCCTCCATCGGGCCACCACCACCACCACCACCACCACTCCCGCGCCGTCAGCGCCGGCCGCATGGTCAGACAAGCGCCGCACCACCCATACCCATACCCGTACCCCTCGCCGGCCTCATGCATCCGTCCGGCTTCCCCGTTCCGCCACCACCGGCACCACCACCCCAGTACTCCTCTCCCGCATCATCCGCTGCACCAACATCAGCATCAGCAGGCTGTCCGCGGCGTGGACGGGATGGGAAACCATAGAAGGGGCGTTGGAAGCAATGTGCGGTCCGGCTGCACGCCGGGGCCGGGGCCGACGTCCGCACCGATGGCGAAGAAGTCGATGATGCCGGTGATGATGGGGTCGTCGTCGTCGTCGGCTGCTCATGCGCGGCATCAGAGGATGTGGACGCCGGAGCCTGCGGCGGCAGCTATTGTTGGTGGTGGGGGTGTTGCCGTTTGTGGGGGCGGTGGTGGTGCTTTCGCCGAAGGTTTGGTGGGCGAAGGTAGGGTGAGGTTGGAAAGGACGAGGCGCGGGCAGGATACGTTGGTGTTGGGCATACAGGCGATCCTGGAGCGGATCGACAGGGAGTGCGACGGGTTGAATGAGTGGGTGAGGGAGGCGGTGGAGGTCAGGGGCGAGGGGGAGGAGGAGGGGGAGTTGGAGAGGTGAGTGGCTGCTTTCCTTGCTTGCTTCCTTCCGTCGGTGATTTCGTGCTCTGGTCCCACTGTCTTTGGGAGGGTCATGAGTGCGCAGTGGCTTACAATGGATCACCCCTCGTAGGAAGCGCCTCGAGAAACGCAACAAGAACTTCGCTGTTACGGAGGTAGACGAACCATTGGAGCCGCTACCGCGTACGATGCAGCTGGAGACCGGCCTGGAGGACATCCCGTGGGACGTTCCTCCGAATGCACAGGGGATCAGGAACTTGGATCGTGCGTATTTTCCTTCGTAGTCAGCCCACTGAAGAGACTTCCCTTTTCCTCAGCCATCTTGCGATCCCTGTACTAACGAGTGTTTTGAGTGCAGATGACACGATCACGCCGCTTCTAGAGGCTTACAGTATTCCGTTTCAGTCGGACATGTTCCTGGGTCAGAAGAAGGAGTTGTACCTCCGATTCATCGGTGCCAATCGGGCGCTGATGCATCGTGTTCTTGATTGAAGGCGACGACGAACCTTGGACGGCTTATGATCAAAAATAGAGCTTGGCAATCTTTACGAATGTGGTAATCGGAGATCTTATTAGGAATTGTGGCACAGAATATATATACCCAATCAATGAAAACGTATCCTCTCCCTCTTGAATGGTGATTGAATTGTTCGCGGACGCCGCGGGTTCCATAAGATGTTCGAACTTCCACAATGTGGAGCACATGACACATCAAGGCCACACATCGGACTTCAAACATCTGATGGAGTCCGCGGCGTTCTTAAGGGTCCCGCGGAGTCCGAAACCCACTTCTACGGATAGATTTTGCCAATGTTGCAAACAGTATCTGGTCTCACCACCTCAAATCGCGGCCCTGCTCCCGAGATCAGAGTCACGACACAAGGAATTGTGTGCGGGGTGCACATTTAACGTTCATGAAAGGAAGCGTCCAACTGCATATATGCCAACGGCAAATGAACGCCCATACTGTGTGTTAAGCAATGACTGGGGGAAGCCAAATGGCTGGTCAAGCATGGACTTGACGAGCATCACGGACCGAGAAGAATTTCAAGGTTTTCTATACCTTGTTTCATCCCTTGAATGGCCAAATGCTGTCGTAGCTTGCATTTCTTTGCGGAAACTGTTTCCTTTCAGTTAATCGTGTGCGGTTTACCCTGAGAGTAACCCCACCTCAACTTGTTACTCTAGCCACGACCAGCTAGTATTCCGCCAAACCAAAGGTTTGCGCAGTTTATCACAGCCTATGCTCTACTTCAAAAGGAGTGCATCGATCCCCTGGCCCGGCTTCTCATAAACTCACAAGTTGATACTGCCAACCGCGATGAAAACTGAACGCTCAGATGTTGAAATTGTCTCTATTGCACATCACCCCAAACTCCGATCTGTAGTTGATTGCAAAGATCCAAGCATCCCAGTGTGATGGCGGCACAGCCCTTTAACTTGCTGCCATAGGTGACTACGTCGCCGTCGCACAAGAGTTGATGACCAAAAAAGCCGACGTGAACGCACGGCCTTCTATTACCCAGGGCAGGATTGAACTCGAAGGTGCCAGCGAGTATAGACGTCTTGACATGGTGGCAATGCTCCTCAGCACCGGCGCGGACTCCGAAGGGAAGGATTGCAAACAGCTAAAGAGGGCGATCGAGTATGCGCGGCATAACGGACACTTTCATATCTGCGCGTTCATAGAAAACGTTACTAGTCAGGCTCTATTAGGAGAGAATGGCTTAGTCGACTACAATGGCGAGAGGATACCGGCTGGGGCTTGAGGGGAGAATTACGCTGCCCCTTTACGTGGCTGGGAGTGCTCGCGTTGTCTGTTCCACTTTTCACTCTTCGGAGTTTTGGTTTACTTTGGGTACTCGGTAGCGATTTACGTCCTATCTCTGCATAATGATATGCGAGTCATGAGTGAAGCGCTGTGCAGTCCATCCCCCCACAATACAGCAACGCATTACCTTATGATGACAACTACATCCATGCTACTTGACGCTCGCAGCATCAAGGCATCCAGCATATTATATTGCGACATACTCTTTGATGAGAGCAAAATCAAGTACCTGGAACTCCGACTTCCTCCATTATCCAGCATATGATCCACCCCTGCTCTCTCCCAAGCATTCCGCCTTGCCTCCCATCGCACCAAATGTCGAGCCCTTGATGATCAATTTGGCAGGCTGCTCGGGGGTGAGCAGGAGTATACCACCGGAAAGCCGCAAGGTGCGTTGTCGGTTTGTTTCTGTGGCGCGTTACGCCCAATTCCACTCATCAGTGAAGGTCAGTCAAGTCCAGCCATAGTCCCTTCTTCCTCCTCTGCACAATCACGATCCACCTCCATCATCTTCTCCACCGGCCTTCTCCTCCTCCTGTTCCTCCTCCTGTTCCTCCTCCTGTTCCTCCTCCTGTTCCTCCTCCTGTTCCTCCTCCTCTTCACTATCAGGCCCTACATCCGGCTTCGGCGCCTTCCTCGTCCTCATCTCCCTCCTCTCAAGCTCAACTTCCTGCACACCAAAAAGTCAGCCCAAGCGACCCTCAACCCCCGCACCCTCCCTCCCCACCCTCCTCCGGGGAGACCAAAAAAAAAAAAAAAAAAAAAACACTCACCACCTTCCTCATCCCCCCACACCCCACCTCGACCAACCCATCGTCATCGCGATCAAACGCGACCTCCCACACGCCGCTCCCCATCTTCTCCTCGACCGCCATGAAGCCCTCCCAGCCCTCCAGCGTCATCCGCCTGCCGATGGGCGTGCAGTTCCACGGGCCGACCAGCTGCTCCTCGCAGTCGGCGCGCAGCCCGTACTTGACCTCGTGCGTGTTGGTGTCGACGTAGATCCAGTTGAGCTGCGGCGGGTCGTCCGAGATGGTGGAGACCAGGCCTTCGCCCGCGCGGCCCCAGTCGTGCGAGGGGTGCGGGAGGTAGTAGCCGGCGAAGGGGTGGGCGGGGCCGCCGGGGAGCTGGAGGAGGGCGGGGGTGTTGATGTAGAGCTTTTTGGGAGCGTGTGTGAGTCAGTAGGTCTGGGCGTGGCGTGGCTGCGTGTGATGGTCGCGTTTTTTTTTTTTTTTTTTTTTTTTTTTTTTTTGGTGTTTGGGTTGGGGGTTTTTTTTATTGGTTTGGTGGGGGGGGGGGGTTGGTGGGGCAGTTGCGGGTTTTCCT